>JWHW01044549.1:0-30404 GCA_000931545.1 Papilio glaucus
ACATGGGCTACATACGGAGCGTCTCAAAATGACACGATACTTAAATAACGACACGTTAATAAAAACATCAAGGTTTTAATATATTTAACCATTGTATTTAAATTTTCTATGAACTTGTGTTCAAAGAAAATTTATATAAAAAAAGAAAAACAACAAAATCTTCTCGAAAGGAGGATAAGATAGCTATCGCGTAGAGATTATAATTGAATTTAAAAAAAAATCCTCCTAAAAATAACTATAAACCTAATATTAACATTAAGTTATATAAAAATTACTGTAAGCAAGCCAAGAAAGAGTTGGTCATCTGCAATAAAAGTATCCTCTTGTTAATAATTGATGATCACCAGGGACCAAATCAGCAGGAAAAATTAAGTCAACGATTGTACAGAGGGTCATGAATATTATACGAGTGAAAGACCATCGAAATTTTTACTGAACAATGAACAAAATTAGTGAACTAGTTTCTTGTCTTAGTATGGCTGACATCTAATATTACCTGAACAACAACAAGATCCACCATTTCGTCAAATCAAGACCTACTTGCATTAACACAAAGACTAAACGAGTCGTCCTCTTAAGACATCAGACACCATTTCCAGAACATGTCAAGTTGGTAAAATATCATTTGACTGACTAGCGCTTTATGTCGTGTCAATTCGATATCGCAGCGTGTTCGATTTCGTATTGTTCCATAAAAAATGTATATAATTTGCAATGCCTGAAAAAACTACCTGAGGTTGCGTGATAAGAAATGATGGAATTTTATATAGAAAATATCATAGATATATTCACAGTACAAGTTCAATAAAATTGAGAGTGGTCGGAAAATTATATTTTATTTTGTCATTGTAAAGATAGTCAGTGTTTTCGACATGTTCTCGAAAATACACACTTGTATATGTATACTATTTTATCCATGCCACACATTCATGTCATCATTTTTGGCATACATTTGTCATAATCTTTCAAAAGCCCTACTTTATACCCATAACCATATCCTTCCGAATGTTTATCTTTTCATGATATTCTGAAACAATTCTTGTGTGCAGATTTTTTATTAAAGGTTTTATTTAGCTTGCCGTGGTTGTCGTTTGTTTATTTCTTTTGTTCAAATTTAGTTATTGAAATTTAACTGTTTTAACCTATCCTGTCGACAGATTCATCTGAAATTTGGGACACACATTTTGTTTTGATGAAGATACAATAAAATATATTCAGTATCATTGTAAATCCAAGATAGCCACTGCCACAAAATGACATATTTTTTCAGAGCGCCCACAATCTGGGTATAAAATGAAAGAGCTTGAATAGTAGAATAGAGTACACATAAAAAAACATGAAAATTCAATAGGGCAGCCAATAAAATGGCGAATTACATATTTTTCAGAACCCCTAAATCTTTGTCTCAAATTGCCAGGCAACACACCAATCTCCTCTTCATTGATTAAACAAAAATAAAATTGTAGGGCGTATCGTAACCCGAGTAAATATGTAAATAGAATTTGTAATGATATGAGCACTTGACTGTTGATAATGTTGACTGGTAGGTACATACCTAAGACCTACAGAATTATTTGTTAGACTTAGATTAGATATTGAATTCGAATTGGTACCATTAATTTAAAAAATCCAAAAACAGTATTTATTATTCTAATTTATGATACTCAAGAATCTTAGTTTTAATTTCTAGTGCGTCTATTAATAGTTTTGTCGGTATTCCTACAGAGGATATGTCCCCAGTGCCTGACATATCAAAAGCGCTATGGTTCCGTAAGAAAATTTAATATTTTGGCCATCAAGTTTTCTTATTTTACGCGCAACTTTTCAATTTTATCGTCACAACGTCCTGACAATAACAAACACAAAAAAATAATAAGATAAATCCGTCAAGGCGGCCACGAGTGATACCGCGTATATATGTAAAATGTAATGTATAGTGCGAAGTTTAATACGTATTAAAAAAAGGATAAATACTAAAGAAAGGCGATATAAAGAGTAACCGTAACTAACGAGCATGTATGCGTAGATGTTGGAATGTAGAAGAATCGAGATAGATGTGCCAGGATCACGCCAAATGGAAATCCATGATCTTCCTACCCCCCTAACCTATAGGTTAGTGAGAGAAAATTTATTTTATTGAAAGTAAAAAATTCAGGGTGTAGCTATAATTGTACAAAATACTTAATTTTACTTGTACTTTTATATTTCAATAATTCAGAAACAACTGAACCTACCTCGGTCGGTTCTTCTTCATCATCAGGATAATCGTATTTTATAAAAGCATATCGCAATTGGTTCTCGAATTCTTCACGTGCCTTTTCTTGTTCACTGGGACTATCCATTTTTATGTAAAACTTAGTTTTTACACAGTTGAATAAATAAACTGTTCCTACGTAACACTCGTTGCATCAAGCCTGAGCCAATTGCATAGTGTTTTATGCATATTTTCATTACTGATGATTTGTTTTCATATCACTATATATTTAACCACCATTAATCACTTTATGATACACGAATGAGATGTTACGTTTTGTATAATTGTTATTTCAGATCCTAAAACTATAATAAGAACATTTGAACTGTAAGTTTATGTTGATACGTGGAAGTGTGAAAGTATTGATAAAACAACCAAGGTGTTCGCTGTTGGAGGCGGAGCTTAGCGTCATATAGGTGTAATTACGCTGGGTGTCATTGGTAAATATAACTATTGTACGTATTTTATTAGTAGGTGTTAGCTCAACATTATTTGTAAATGTGCGGAAAACTTTTTTATACCATCCACCCCCTCCCCTAGCAGTGTTCATCTTGTGTGTTTGTCTCTTATTAAAAAAGGATAGGAAGGGGAAGAGTGTCCTAATTATTATAAAATAATAGGAAGGAGAAAAGGGCTAAAACTTCTACACGACTTCTTCTGTGAGGTCGTAATATTTCACCGGTCGAGCCAACCCATTTGTTAAACAGAGGATGTTGTTGCGGGCATAAAAACTCGTAAGGCACTGAAAGACTTTTAGCTTTCTACAGGGTGTCCGGATATGACTTTTCAACGGGCGACATGATCGAAATTATGACGATTTATCCCAACTTACCTATATTCAAAGTTACTTAGTTTGAGACTTAGGTGGAGGACTTCAAAGATCATGATTTTTTTTTAAATATTTTCTCAAATCTGTCGAAAAGACTTTAATAGATTTTTGTTTAATTTTAACCACGCATTTGTACCGATAAACGACTTCTTTTTGTGGAAAAATTTACAAAGAAAACAAAAAAAAACAATAAAGTTTTGAGCGGATACTTTCTTATGACCGCGTTTTGTTAATTTCTTATTGGGAAAGAAGTCCACTATGATATATGTCCTGTTTTCTTTCGCCGAGCGCCAACTTCGATTGAACTCGCGGGACGAATTCCGGTAGAATATCTTTGTTTGAAATGGACAGGACTAACTTATAAATAGTTATATAGCAAAAGATTGATAGTCGCAACATTAGCCATTTTATTAACAAGAAGGAAACTAGAGAAAAAAAATGTTGTATTTCGTAAAAAATGAAGCTCAACAAGTAATTAGGAGGAATAAAAATTGCATGTCCACGACCCTTGCCCATCATCCCCAGGGAAACCAGTATAAACAAAAATGGCCAGAAACCAACCAGACCAGAAAATGAACACCACTGTTTGGGATTTGCTGTATTCTAACAATAAGTCACAATATTTTAATTTGCCCAAATCATCATCTCCTTGTCCTTTTCCCACTCTTGTGAGGTCGGCACAGCATGATTGTAGTCCATACTGAATAGGTTTTGGCTATAGTTTTTACGGCTGGCCGCCTGCCTGACGCCAACCCTCCTTGGGAATAATTAGTTGTACATAAATATGTCTTGTTTTATCAGTTTGATCAAAGACAATTTTGTCGCCGAGATAGTCAATTAATTTGCCCAAATATTATTTTAAAATTTTAATAAAATTACACGACATGAAAGCTTCATGGCTAAATTCTAACGTTTATTAATGTTGCCTTCTTTCAATACAACTTTATAAAGTTATTGGATATTTCTCCTTAAGAATCGGTATTCATATTAATAAGGCCGGGGATATGAAAATTTATGAGGAGTTGTATCAAAGGAAGCGTTACGAAAAAGGATTTCATGCGTAACCTATCTTGCGCATTTCCCAGTACAGAGTGTACAAGGCGGGATGGAAACACTTGCGACATACAGTATATATGTTACGGTAAATGTGGTTAATTGAAAATTATTAATAATTACTGCATGATTTGGTAAAATAATCACTTTTAGCTATTTTTATTAGTAATTCACTACTCTCGTCGATAAAAGTAATAAAATAAAATGAGACTTTAAGTTAATTGTCCAGTATTAGTAGAAGAGATAGTAGGTGTAGATCGACCTTCGCCCATGTGACAACTAGATGAGACATGTTTATCGGTATTATTTAGCTTGTCCTGGTTGTTTCAATTTACTAATTGCAAGTTTACTCCTTTCCTTTTGACAAATTGATCTGATATTTGGTGCGCACCTTTAGTTTTTATGACAATGCAATTTAATATATTCAGTATCATTGTAAATCCAAGATGGCCGTCACCACAAAATTGCTGATTACATATAGTTTCACAACTCCCGTAAAATTAAAGGTCTTGTACTAGTAGAGTAGAGGACACATTGAAAAAATAAATTGAAATCCAATATGACAGCCAACAAAATGGCACATCTCAATATTTTTTCTCAACTCCCTCAATATGGATGTTAAATTAAATGTTATTTTGACGAATTCATTGTACAATTTATATAAAAATGTATCATGCACGCTTTTAGTACTATAAAAAATGCATTAATTTAACGTCATCTACTAACCTAGGTACATATTTTATAATCGTCGGTGCCGACACACACACTTTTTTTTTAATACCTTTTGTATATGAACGTGTAAAAAGTATATATTTAACTATCTTACCACTTCTCCCTAAAGATGTTTCACGACGTAATTTGTAAGTTTAACAGTGGTAGAACCCGCAATAACATCTTTTAAACGAATAAACCGACAGTAGACAGGCGTGAAGTAGAAGTATTCTGCGCTTCGTCTCATGAGTTAGATGCCGGAGGCCTAATTCTTGTCCTCTTCCACTTCCCATTCTTTTCTAATACGAAAATGATAGGTAGGAGAAGCGGACTTAAATAGGCAGGGGATAGATAAGAGAGGAAATATATTTTCTTTGGTTTGTCCCCTCCTCTGTCCAATAAAGGTAGGCAACGCATCTGCAACTCGTTAGCTTGTTGAAGGGTCCTATGAGTAGCGGTCACTTAATATCAGGAGAACCGCGTGCTCGTGTGTCACTTTCTACTATAAAAAAAAATAAGCAGTTCAATGTTTCATACGTATACATACAGATGCAGTCGACAGTGCTACAATAAGACATCATTAAGTTTTTACAATAAATAATTTATGTAATTATAGTAATGTATTCATTTCTATTCTGCCATATAATTCATTATTTTGACCTTCTAAATTTGATAGGTCTTTAGAAGATGAGTTAACTGGTGACGGTGGCTACATAGTGGGTCTACAATATAGTTTACGTCGATTTAACAGCTCCAACCGCTTTCAACTACGATATATTTCATCTGCGCATCGGGATTGTGTGCCACGGTTAGCCTTTCGTACAATTCCGGTCCACCATTGCAGAGCGCTTAAGAGGACACTCAGCGATGCACTAGCCTTTAACTTTACTTTCTGAACGAGAACTCAGTTCCTATAAGAGGATAAAATTCGATACGACAATTACAATCATAATCAGAAAGCTGTTATGGTCGTAATGGCCGACGGATTATTTAAGAGATTGCTCTTGTTTGGAATTTCATTGGTTTATGAAAGCATTGAAGCAATGAATGTCACTTATTCAGATGTCATGTATGTCGACATAAGCTAGCCGTGTTAAATATGCAAGGTTTGTAAGAAACGGGATTCTTACCACGATTAGCCTTCTTGAACTCCCGATATTCGTGGTAAGAATCCTGTTCCTTACAAACCTTGTATAAGTAAAAACCACGAAAGCTTAAAGTTATATAGCCGTGTTAAAGTTTAAGATTTAACACAAATTAACATCTAATAGTTATATATAGACGGACAGCCCCGGCGGCCGGTCACTAGAGGAAATATTTTTCGACTGTCTGGCTAATGGAGCGGTAAAAGTAACTTTCAACAGTCGCCATATTCCAGTGCCTTAGGGTTCTAAATGTATTGTGCCCTAGGGCCTCGAAATGGGTTAAGAGGGCCCTGGGAACATCACTGCACTATCTATCATTTGTCATAGATCATGAATATAATAAGCTAACTGCTAAGCTTCGGTAGTCGGAGAGGCACGCGAAGAAGCCTAAAATCTTAATCGAAATTTTAAATCTAGCTGTAGCGGATACAAAAATATAATGATAATACTAACTCGGAGGAGACAGAGGTAAAAATATCTATCGGCATTTCACAGAAAGTTGCTCTTCTTTGAGATCTTTATGACCCGTCATTGTAACCTAGATAAGAAGGTGAGATCATTATTTTATAACCGTTGAAATAAATACACGAGTTCAGAAAATTTATCATCGATGGTAATATATAGTTCTTGCAATTGATTAATTGCTAGAGTTGTGCAATTTCCCGAGAATTTAGATTCTTTTATTTTAGATTTTAATTCAGGAAGAATTCCATAAAATGAACCAATTAAAAATCGTAAAAACAACAACAACAACAATGTAATTTTGCTCTTTTTATGCAAATCCGTTTTCGATGGAAATAAAGTATTTACTATTATTGTTGCATCTAAATATTGTCAAATCGATAAAAATATTGCCAGGATTAACATAAAAAATTTATACCAGTCATTAATTTTCTCAAAAAATTATGGATTGAACAATATGAGCACGTCAGAACTATATCGATTAAATGACCCGTCGCAAATATGATTATTTACCACTAACATAATAACTATTGCGCCAAACTCTTAGTTAAATAGCCGATAAACGTAGTTCATATAACCATCAAATACAACTGTTAATAAAGAATAATTGTTTCATTTAAAACTATTGTACCTACCACAGTACGTACATACGTACCCTGCTAATTTCTTCTTCAGTCAACTGTTTCGATTTACACTCTCCTTTGTTATCCATTTCCATTCAATTCGTGCAAGAAACCAAAATCAATTTAATCTGATTGTTGAATCTATGACGCCATGAAACGACTAGACAGACTAAGTTTTAATTAAACGTCGTAACGTAATTCACCAAATTAATTGCGGACAAAAATTAAAACGATAGCAGCCGTAGAAAAAGTCAACCGAAGTCAAACGTGAGTAAAAAGAACTGGTGCACATAACGGACAGGCTTTCAAAGGTTTAATAAAAGAACCAGAAAAGTAAAGGAAAATTAGAGTAATATGCATTATTAATGTTTAAAGTAAATTTCTTTAGATGTCGAATGCCCCCCAAGCGACGGCACGATCACGCTCCTCGGAGACTGGCACCACCAACCTCGGTGACATCGATCCCACGCTAACTACATTTAAATTGACTACACCCTTAATAGCTTATTTTTAAATATCATTAAATGTACTCTATAATTTACCGCCTCCATAATATATGGGTTGGTTCTTGGCTTGGCAAAATATTTCTTTGACACTACTTATGTTAGACTTGAATTTATTTTGTCAAATCCTCGGGCTGACAATTGTAGAAAATTCAATTTGATTATAAATATATTATTGATATTTCGTTCGATCCTGGCACACCTCTCTCGCTGCATTTACATACATACATCTACGCATACACGCTCGTCTACTCGTAGAGTTTCGTGAATTGATCGACAAATACAAAGCAATTAATTTATGACTATAAGAGTTGTAGACCATCACTTGTAGTCGAACTAAGGTAAATAATTATGAATGATACTATAACTATTACACTATAATTTCCCTACTAAATGCCTGCCTTTGCGCTAATTTTCTACCGATATCACTTTCATTAATGGAGCAAATAAATTGTCCAACAGAATCGTGGAAAAGGTAAACATCACGATTTTTGGATAATAGTTTGTTGAATTTGATAGAAATTCTATTGAAAACAGAATCTTTACCTACAATTGCACGGTAAGTATTTGGTTTGAATAATTCGCCTTTGTCTTATTTTTGACTTTGACCTTCATTCATACATACGTAAGTTTTCCATTCATAAGTAGTTGAGAAACCCTCTTTACTTTTTACGCAAAACCGTATTACATGTTATAACATTAAACGAGAAATTCTTATACATATTGTTATGCATTTCTATGTATTATGTGGTGAATGAAGGATGTTCTATTCTAAATAGAAGAGGCGGTAGACTAGACATTCAACGAGTTTCATAATGTTTCATTTATTTAATTATCTGGAGAAGCTCTGCCCGAGCTCATAACAGTTCAGTAAATATTCAAAGTGAATACGTTAATACAAATATGTTTGTATGAAACAACTAATATGACATCAAAACAATGTCAAAAAATCATATGGAATGGTTATATAACATGAATGCGCGCGCAGCCGTCGAACTATAAGTTCGCCACGAACGTCAACTAAAGTGAATATCAAAAAGTTTCATAATCCTAATTTAACACACAAAATTACCGATTTTGGGCTAAAGACCACAGTAGGAGAGACGCTGAAGAACGACCTTTGCCCATCCATCTGATAACCAGATGAAACCTTTTTTATAAAATTTTATTGATTTAACAACACGCCTATTCCCACTTGGACGAAGTTTCGGGAACAGCTAGTTAAGTTACAAGTATTTGTTTAAAATATGGAACACAAATAATGTTATATTTTAGTTAACTTTAAATATATTTTAACATAGTTTACATAAATTATGGTTTGGTGCACTTCTTCGCCTTATAAATTTTAATTATTATAAATTTCAGTAAGAATATGCCATGCAATTGCAAAAGAAAAAGGACAGGTTTTTTACAGTTGTTTGAGCAAGGTAGTCTTCGTATGTACATAAGTGGAACCTATTTTATCCACAAATTAGAAAATTACTAATAACCTAGGATCAAGTATTATCTGGATTTGCCATGATTGCAAATGACGTCACGCGAATGAACGAGATCGCAATATACAAACTCTGCTAGAAATGAAAAAGACGTCAAATATTTTTTTTGTTCTTGTTAGTGTCAATTTTTCGTTGGATACAAATAAAATTGTGACCAACTCAGTGAGAAGTTCTTGGTAAATTATTTGAAATTTCATTTTTTTTTTTCATTAAAATATCATCTTAATAGTAATTTCTGTGCTCGTTATTGTTATTATAAGATTAAAAACATGGTGTCTCTCATGTGTCATGGAGGCACATGGTGCACGGCGTTACCCTTGGCGCTTCTCGGGATGAGAGCCGCACTCAAAGAAGATTTAGGAGTTCCCTCTGCAGACCTTGTGTACGGTGAATCACTCCGGCTTCCTGGAGAGTTTATCGCCCCTTCACCTACAACCGACACCGAAATAACTTCAGATTTTGCCTCAGAGCTGAGAAGGCACATAGCCGATATAAATCCTGTGCCACCCAAACACTACACGGAACGACGTCCATTTGTCTTTAAGGACATGCAAAAAGCAAGTCATGTTTTTCTGCGGGACGCTACGGTTAGAGCATACTGGCCGTATACGGTGGTTTCAAGGATCCCATTCAAGTTACCCGTGATGGGAAAACTATCATCACGATTGGAAATAAGAACACAAAAATAAGTTTAGACCGGGTTAAGCCAGCGTACGTACAAGGAGTCTCCGGGATTAAACTTAAGACCTACTCTCCCGAGTGCCCAAAGTAAATTAATATCGCCCTCTCCGTCAAACTTTCTAGTCCAGTCATGCTTAGATTCACACGATTTATTAGATGTCCCAGTTTCACAATACTACAATACACGTTCAGGTCGTAGTGTGTTTCAAGGTGCCCATAGATGTTTAGCATTTACAGTCATGTCATTTACACATCATAAATACATTCACACACATAGATCTTTCGTCGATTTGTTATGGGTCATCTTACACGTGGGGGTGATTTATTTGCACCACCACTGCGCATGACGAAAATCATCAGAAGGTGACTTACACACTTCACTTACGGCCGTCGACTGCATGTCATATAAATTACGAAACTGTAATAATTGTATATAAGCGAGGAGTTTCTTTGTGTTTCGCCCTTTATTTGTATGTAATAAAGCTGTTTATATTTCAGATTTCTAAAAAGTAATAGGGGATTTTCCATAACCTGGGAGCATTGTATTTTTCACGCATTGTATATTTGTCCCTTAACAGTGTACGCTCGTGTAAGACTTAGGTAACATAGAATTATAGTCATGAGCAAATAAGGTGAGTCATGAAATTAACATTGGTAACATCCTTAAATATATAACTGCCAGAATTTATTTGAAGGAAGGGAAATACCTACTCCATCCTGTGTATTAAAGTTACGCAGTGCATCTGGAACTCATTTGCTTGTTGTGTATAAGTAAGTAGCAGTCAGTTAACATCAGGTGAACCACTTGCTTGTTTACAACCTTCTTCCATGGATAAATCTTACCTTGTTTAATGTTAACAGAAAATATTAATTAAAAAAACGTTCACATCGAATCTACTTTTATTACACAACATAAATGTTTATGGCTTATAATCAATTCCACCAAACTTAAATAGAAACGGAATGTTGAATGTTTTGTTGATTGCAGTTAGAATACTCTACATCAAATAAAAGCCTAGCAGTAATCATACTAGTGTGAAAAATTATATTTTTCTAGAAACATTTTCATTGCAAACTACATAATATCTAATTCACTACCAATTAAAAGAAATCGAATGTTTCACAATCAAAATATACAGTATATACCTTGTTCTTTTAAGGACCAAAAAACAAGATAGCAGCGGTAATAATGAGGAGTGATCGTTGTGACTTACAATCAATTCACTCAGCTGACTATTGCCCCATGGCGATGCCACCTGCAGAAAACTACATTCAATATTGAAGATACGAAATTTACTGAATGGTCTTTACTGGTGACTTACTTCATTTTAATATTGAATAGAATTGGAACAGCAACCAAAGTAAAATATTACATCTCGACTGTTTAATACAGTTTCCCTACATTTGGCATCGTCATGAAACACCTGTATAAAGGCAAAGTATAAGTATTAGTTACGACAATATTCAGACCAAATTTTGTAACTACAAGGTTATTTATTATGGTTGATATTCAGATTTATGTGATTCTCAGAAGATATTTAAAATGGACAGTCAGGTGCTTACAAATTTAATCAAATGTGAGGCCTAACCTTTAAATTAAATTAAGAGAATCCACTTTCTCTGACAGTTCTTAGTCTATAGATTATATAAAAAGTGTATAGGTATATGATTATATAAAGAATGAATAGTACCTAGACATCAATAGTTATAATACATTACAGTATACTACATTCTTACTCACTATTATTTACTATGATTAGCAATCAAATCTCAAGAATATTGCTACAAATGTTAATTAACAAAATCATGATGATATGTTTTAGTTCTACTTGTGCTAGTTATGTTTAATAAGTAGAATACCTTGTTTATACAATTTCACAAAACTAGCTCCTTAATACAATCAAATTATCATATTTGTAATACAATATTTGATAATCTATTAAAAATAATTAGTATACTGGAATACATAGTTATTTACATACAAAGATAAAATAGTTCTTTGTTGAAAACCTTTATAAGTTTGAAAACTTACCAATAATAACACTTGTATATTTTGAAAATCATGTTGATGGAAATCCAATACTTACAATAACCGTGGGTTCACACTGCCGAAAACATTCACATAAAACATGTCATTCAATTTTTTTCAGAGAGTAACCTTGTATCGCAACACGATTTTATTCCAATGGTAAAACACGATACAACGCTTTACTTTTTAAAACTAGCACAGGCCTTTAGCCGTGAGATCAGTGAGGCGATTATAAATATATCCGATAATGTTTTGCCTATGATAAATCTCCTATATGTTTACCGTCCGTGGCATTTCTAATTAAATATATAAAATACAAATACAATATACACATCACATTTCAACATATAATACAGCCTTACACTACACTTCTACAGGTGTGTAGTGTAGGGTATTAATGTGAAGCTAGCATACTAAGACTAAATGTTTAAATATTTTCGAATAAGACTAGAAAACAACAGGCACATTAAATAAAGTTATGTACACAAATAAATTTTGGTAATGAGAACAAAAAATAATTAAATATTAAAATTTCATTGCATACTTTTGATTTGTGATTTGTATGCAATTTAAATATAATATTCCAAAATTAAAATCTTGTTATATCTTTATTTAAAAAAAAAAAGTTTATTACATAGGTAACAAACCAAATTGACACATATTCATAAATTATATAATTAATACAAAATGTACAAATAATTCTACAAAAAATAGGTAAAAGTAAACATTTAAAAAGGTTCACAATGCTCAAAAAAATAAATAGGAATAAAAATAGTAGTATAAACGAAATTTTTTTTTATTTGTGTTAAGGTTTATCATCAAAGGGGAAGTTATTGGTGACGTAATGTCAGTACTACAACATACAAATATTATATAATTATAGTATAAGTATATTATTTATTGATATTGATAGGATATGCGCTTATATACTATGTTCTATTTTTATAAGAAAAAGGTACTTAAATATAGTAAAAAAGTATACTTGCCTAAGCTCATGAGATGTTAGTAAAATGACAGAGCTTGAATAATTAATGCCATAAAATTGTGTACACTACAAATTGTTCTTAATAGCTAATTTTTCATTCTTGTATAACCAGTCAGTCAGACAGATATTTTACAATATATTACTAAATATAAGAAAAGATAAGTATAACTATTCTACGAATACAATACCAAGCAATATAATATAATAGCAAGAATCCAAGTAATACAATCAAATATGGTGGACTTTAAAAAACCCAATCGTGTTATGTATATGTTGAGTATTTAATTATAAATATTACTAAGCAGTCTTACGAATGGTTTTAACAAATTTTAAGTCTGAGACTTCAAGAGAAATCAAACAGACTACATAAACATTTTAATTTTATAACAAATACTTGGTACTTAAACATTTATCACCTTGTAACATGTTCCATATAGCTTTATTAAACAAAAAATAAATAAAATGGTAATAATATATAGAAAAACTTAGAATAATAGGTATTTATGAAATACATAATGCGTGACAAACCTAAAAATCATGAAATAAACCAGGAAATACCTCTACACTATAACGACCTTACAAAAATAACAAAATAATTTTACACTAAACAAACTATTAAAAAACTATTTAAAACTTTCAAAACTTTAACATTTGATTAGACATGTACATAGTTTGAATTTAGATATTAATCAACTAAATACTAAGTTATTCGAATATAGAAGCAAAGATATGAATGCAAAATCGATACGCCATCTGAACCAAAAATGAATAAAATAAAAATATTATAAAATGTTACTAATAATAAAATGCGATTGTGAGTTTGTTGGTATGTTCGAATGCAAACTACTCAAGCGATCACCATGACATTTTGTAAAAATATTATTATTATTATTATAGAAAATGACAAGCCTTCCTATGGATATAATATAACCTACTATCGGTACCAATAGAAAAGTCAGAATGACATAACAATAACAAGTCCTTTACAATTTATTAGGATCGGTTAGGATTGCCATGATGACCGATAACATTTTTTTTGCATTTACGTGTACGCGAAATTAACTGCTAGTCTTAACTTAATCTAATGGGATTTAATAGATATCAATTTTAACATTTGTTTGACAAGTAAAGACAGTTAATGAGTGGGGCAAAGTATAAAAAGTCTGTTGCAAATCTCCGCAAATTCAACTCGAGTCTCTTTTGATGTGAACATACCTATGGCATGAAGTTGTGTGGCTGTGACAATATATTGTCGTGTTGGGCAAACATCAGGGCGGTGGCCCACGTGAGCTCCGACTCTGTAACCGCGCCAGCAATGGTGCAACCGAACCACCGACGCTCCCTGTTCCTGTCAATAATACAACATCATAATTATCATAGTATTGGGCCCCACGGGCTTCATGAACATTAGGCGACATAGTGAAGAAAAGTTCGCGCAATGTACAACACCAAAAGTCATATAAAATACTTGTCGGTGCGATAAAAGCCAAGCATGTCGCTATTTGATTAGTTAGCTGTTTCTTTCTCGCTAACTTACGTTGACGTGTTTTTTTTCTATGCTTTTAATTTTGAAATAAAATCCTAACATATTATTCTATTAAACATGAGTTTATACGTAATATTTTTTTTTAATAATTATTTGTTTATCAATGTTTGTTTATTCTTTTACTGATACCTGACTATATGCCTAAAGGGCTTTATTACTAATCTACCTTAGAATTCTGCATGCCAATAATTAGTAAGATTCTGTTACTTACAAATAAAAAAAACTTACTTGTAAATGATAATTTACATTTTCTTTTGTATTGAATGAGCTCATAAACTTTTTCAGTTTTACTTTAAGTACCAATAACCCACTTGTTTTTGGTTTTCCGGTATGTCTATGTTATTTTTATGTTAGGGTATTGATATTTATAAACATAAATAACAGAAAATTTCAATAAATTTACCTCTTAGTCTTATTCTTAGGAATAAATGTGATGGCCCATCGAGACTGGGGGTCTCTTTTGGATTCGAAGCCGAAGTACCAGAGGATATTATTAATGTCCCACTCATCAACCTTGGTGGAACCCTGGAGCAAAGACAATACAATATTAAAATCTAGTCTAGAAACTAAAGCTTATTATTTTAAGGTATTTAATTATAAGTATCATCACATACTTGGGTGTCAGAAAAGCATAATAGCTTCGAATTATTGACTTCAAACATGTAAGATTTGAATCTTCTGTTAGCTTCGTTGGCGAAACGCAGTTGTCCGCATACCCGAGACGTGGTTTGCCTTAAGTTGTCCATTTGCTGAACTATTTTGTTCTCTTTGATTATCAAGCAGTTATCTTTCCTATCATCTTCGTCCCAGTATCCCCATCGCAATACGACGTCCAGTACAATCTCATCCTTATGCACAATTCGAGTCATGGTCTTATTGCAAATTTGTTCTTCCAACATAAGTTTGTGGTAGGGAATTTTCGTTTTTACACTTAGTTCCATGCATACGTCTGCGCTTGTCTTGTCCGGTGTGAGCTAAAATTATATTAAAAAAAAATTAAATCAGTTCATCAAATCTATTAAAATGTAATTTGATAACTAAAGCAAAAATGTAGGCATAGGCAGAAAAGACCAGGTAACAAAATCTTAGGCGGTTCTCAAAACTTTAATAAAACTAAAAAAATAAATAAAACTGAAATGTATTCTTGCCTGCTCAATTGGTAATATAATAATTAACTTCGTAAATTTAATGTACCAAGATATTTATATAAGGCTTTGTTGTATTTGTGACATTATGAAAACATAATAAACTCATTTTTATTTATCAATAAAATATTCCAAACTTAATGCATTTGCCATTAAGCTGAATGTATTGTAATGACTTGAATGAATATTAAACAAAATAAGCCTTCATTGCAGAAGTCATGTGGTACTTATTTAAATTACTGGACCTAATTTTGTTCGATAAAGCCTCTATAGACTCACAATGAAGTACAGTTGTTCAGAGTGAGCTTAGTAGAGGCAGTCCAATAAACAATTCAATATGAATTCGCACAGACACTTGCTGTTGACTACATCAGTGCCAATAGCGGCAGCTGTGTGTACTACTACTCAATTATAGCCGTTACATTGCTACTTACAGTGACTTGAGAGTGAGTGGCTTTATCGAATATGTAGACCCAAAAACGCAAATCGCCGGCAGAGCTCGGCGGGGGAGCGGGGCTCGCGGATTCCTGCATCTTCAAGATGACGCGATGGCACGCTATATCTCGCCTCCTCTCAGCGTCGTCAGGGCACCACACAGCTTGGTAATTTACGATCAAATCTCGTACTATATTCACCTCTTTTTCTGACCATGATATTTGGCGAATATTGGTTGCCTGTCGAGAAAATTTGATTTGTAAAAAATAGACTCATTTCATATCGCTACGGTCTCGTCTATGGGTAAAGATTTGTTGGCTTCAGTGGCATTAAAGGCACGGCCATAACTAGTCTCATGCGTCTTGTCTTCCGTTCAAACTACACGCATCAGGTATGTAGGATGTCGTGCATTTGTTTGTAATATGTTGATTCAAAATGGCCGAATGTTGGTCAATAATAATTATACGTACCAAGTCAGCAGGCATAATGGTGGGAGCCCACACCGAGGCTAAATTTTCGGCACTCATCTTGTTAGCGTCGTTCCACTGATGAACGAAGTTTAGATGTGCGAACAGTTTACGTGCAGTATTACGTGGCACCGGCCTCAAGGTGTTTAGCGCGCGTTGGTATTCTGCGTGGCGGGTTGCCTCATCGCGTATCGCTTCAATTTAAACAAAATGCTAGTTACGAATACACCTTGCTAGTCTTAATGCCATTTTATTCTTATTCTATTATTCTTATTATCTTATTCTATTATATTCTTGCCATTGTTCTTTATCATTATGTTATGCCTTGGACAACAGCCAGTAATTGGATGTACTCAAAAATATACATACCTAGGGCGTTTATCAGCTTTTCGTGACATTCTTGTCGGATCAAAGGGATAGGCAAATCTCTGAAAAAACGCTTGAGTACTCCAGCAACGTCGTGTTCAGAATAATTTTGTGGAGTGAGTTGCACAGACCACGCATCGGTTCGAAAGCGTGTCAGTAACTCAGTCAGCACGACGCTACTCCCAGCACGACGATAAATGCCCTCCGATAGAATACCTGTGTGAACCATAGTAGCACTGTATAACTTAAAAAAAAAAACAATAGCATAGCCAAATTAAAACCATTTTTTTTCTAAAAAAACTAACAAGGCATATTACTTCCTTTTTTTCGCTCCGTTAAAAATAGAATTAATGAAAAATAAAAATTCTTTCCACTTTCAGAGTCATTTTGGCTCTTATTTTTAGTAGAAGCATCCTTAATAGCTCTATTAACGAAGTGGCAAGAAATGAGTTTTATCCCCTTCTAAATTGTTGATCCGAAAATGAAATTAATTTGGTCAAATGTTTATATTTTAATAACACAACTCACCAGTCGTGTTATTAAAATATAAACATTCTCTTCATCTGCGTCCATGCTGTTTTTGCTATACTTTTGAAACACTCACAAACACGACTAAAGTTTACAGCCTCTGATTACTTTTTACGAAGAGAAAAATTGCAGAATTTTCACTTACCATAGGCATAAATAAAGTTGATGCATTTATCTACAATGGTAGGGACTTCTTCGCTAGTGAGTTGTTGCTCGTCGATTTGTGAGCCATTACTGTGCGCTGCAAGATTTATCACGGAACTCCAGCTCTATAATCAATACTTACAAGTATTACATTTTCACATGTATAGTAACAAAGAACCAAACAAATACATTAATATTATTTGTCCCAATGAGTGAAAGATATATTCAGCGCTAAATCAAATCAAATAAACGGTAAAACATTTAATTATAAAATATCGATAAGTAATTATTAAGTATTTGGTTTATGAAAAAGATCAAAANTTAGATTAAAAAAAAAGTAATATATAATTATGTGTTTATTTATTATGTGGAAATAACAAAGGACTGCGTGCGAAGCCGCGGGCAACTGCTAGTTTATATATATTTGTGTGTGTGTATGCTAAAAGCTGCGGCTATGTTATAACGTAATGGATAGATATAGTAGAATTATAATCCATAATTAACCCTCAGGTTAGCTGTAGGAATAGGACGTTGCCGCGAAAGATATTACAACACTAGCCAGTAACAAGACCGTTTTCTACACGAGAAAAAGAATAGACGCTGTAAGTGTGCAAGAACAAATTACTGTACATGTATGTCGTTAGGAGATTTCAGTTTCCGAACCAAGTAATTGACAGAGACAAAGCGGACAAGAGAACAAGGGAAAAACAAAGAGAGTACTTTGAGTTAATGTTGATACTCGCAACATGGCAACCGATTGCCTCGCTTATTGTTGGCTACCGCACACTTGTGTCTGTCAAGGGTTGTTGACCAAAGGTTTAATAAAAACAAAGGAAGTTAATAGATGGAATAAAAATGCATAATTTAAAATTTTTAAAAGAACCTGTACATGTACAAGGAACTATTAATATATTTTTGATATTGTTAGTTTTTCTTTAATATATTATATTAATTTTATACAAATGTCTAAGAAAAAATGTGAATTCATCAGCAGCGACCACGAGGCTTCTAAAAAGGCAGTGTGCGTGTGTGTATTATCAAATCGCTAATTTATTGACAAAAACTGTACGATGCTTCCAACAAGAAAATAGTTCGAAAGGTAAATCATCTGTTGAATGTCTACTGCATGCTATCTTCTCATACTGAATTCGATTGTTTTGAAATTCACATGACAAAAGCACGTGTCGTAAAGAATAGATACTGGCGCAATTCCATGAAGACGGAAGAGTGCGTTGGCCCAACGGGAATGAAAAACATCGGGTCGGCACAGTGTGATTGTAGTCCATACGACTACAATCACACTGTGCCCTACATGAATGGGAGAAGATCAGGGAATTGATGATGTATACATCCATATTTGAAACTATTAATCAAAGAAAGAAACTTTCCTTGTATGGACCAAAAAGCCCACACCTTTTTAACTTTACGACAACTTTGTTAACTAACAACGGTTAGAGTTCAATTTCCAGTGAAAGCAAAACATTTGTATGACTTTTTTTACATTACCAATTTTTGTTATCTGTTTATTTGAAAATTTCACAAATAAATATTTCTATACTAGTATTATTAGCAGTAAAACAGTGAGACTGTTTCTATCAACATCTCGTCTTGTTTTAATTTTTATTCATTAGCACCATTCAGATAGCAACACTCAAAGAAAACAATATCAAATATCCGGGGTGTATTCATCTCACACGTAAGCAGCACAAAGGGCACACAAAATGGATGCTGCGGTAACGCTACGCGTATGCTATGCACTATATGTCCATGCCCCGAGTTACAAATCGCTTCAATTTTCCGGATATGTGCGATATCAAAAAGCGATATGTTTGAGCTCAATATTATTACGTTTTATTACTTCTCAATAAGAATTTAGGAAAATAGCTTAAAGACAATAAATTCATTTTAACCTGCACTATTGAATACATATTGCGACGCAACAAAGATTTTAATTTAGAATCAAGATGTCGCCCATTTAAAAATATAAATCGCAGCCCAGGCATTAAACGCGTAACATCTGTAAAGCAGTGCAGAGAAAGCTTAAACCAGACAGCCTATAAAGTGAGTTTTTCTGCGTATATGTATATCTCTCAATAGAACAAAAACTTCAATAGATCTGTAATACGTATATCCATAATTCTGAAGTAAATTAAGAGATGTTTAATACGTATAATGTAATTACATCGTAAAAATGGTATATAAGTTGCGTACCTTGATGAGTTGCTTCGAGTAGTGTAACAGTCCGTAGGCCATTCCTGACGATAGTGTTCGAGGTAGACAAAATGAACATATTTATAACATTGCTACGATTTTATACACAGTAAATACGTACGTAATATCTATATTTACCATAAAAATGTATCAAATAAAAGTAATAATAAGACTTTTTAAACACAGAAAGATATGTTACAACAAATATCTACGCGACGAAAGTTGAAATGAAATAACTTGTCATGAGAGACAGAAATATATATTTTTATGGAAATAGCAAACCTAATAGAGGACATCTGAAATTGGAAGCATTTCTCTAAGTTTACAAATAATTTATGTTTGACAAGATGACTTATAAAAAAGTAGAACAGCATTTTACCGCAAATCAGATAAATTAATCTTATTTAATAATCATAATATATAATTCGGTGGCTGTCGCGATGTATCAGACTTATAAATAAAATTTATACAAATAGTATCGAACTGTGTGTCTAGACTCCCGTTTGAGCTAGAACTGAAATGCCCAGTTGAAATTTGCATGGGGTTCCCTTGTCCTAGACGGGATAATGCGCGCGGCGTATACTCCATCCTGCTCCCTCTCAGTTATGTGCAACTGCAAGCGGCTTGTCGCCATGCAGCTTTACGATCAATAAATTGAAACGTCTAGACTCGACGAGAACGCCCACAAATGTCTAGACTAACATGCTTTCCCGTAAAATTTGTTAGCGTTTAACTTATCACAATTAACCAAGGAACTACATGAACAAAATATACGTTTTGTATCAACATCGTCATAACTGTCAAATAGCATTATGTTAGACTCCCTGATTAGAGCTGATGGTTTTAGTTTTATAATCTATATAATTGTATTATAGTTGTACTAAAGCATTACTTAGGCATAACTTGTACATAGTAGAGCCATGCTGCTGTTTAATTACAGCGTTGACACGACGAGATTTCCCTAATCTCATCTCAAGTATGCCTCCACGAATCACTTAATACTATACCAGTCACATACCTGCTCAAAAACAAAGAAAACTAATTTTAAAGCAATCTAGTTTCATCCTTAAATAATAGGTGAGGGAAAAGGTGTCTTCGCACTTTATATGAAGACTCAAGACATTTTTGTTCAAAGTTTATTAATTACTTTTTGCTATCTTGAAGGTGATATGATCCTGTTGCTGTAAAAATTTTAAGACCTCTGAGCGAAAAAACGTGACAACTAGTTTTCGCAGTCCTCTCCTAATGTTAATTTTATCCTGTTTCAGTAGAACAGTAAAAGAATTCTTTAGATAGAAACGGAAACAGGTGGAAATCTGAAGGTGCAAGGTCAGGGCTATATGGCGGCCGCATTAACACCTCCTAGCCAAACTCTATTAATTTTTTCTGCGCAGCTACATATGTGTGTGGTCTCTAGGATTGCCGTGATGAGAGACCACACCCTTTTTATTGAAATTCATCTCGTCAAAAACGGTTCAGTTTAATTACGTCTCAATAAAGACGGCGAATGAGTACACGGGTCCTTAGCGGGGTTTCTTTCAGTAAACTTTTGTGGCACCAGAATATCGAGGATTTTTCGTACCCAGCTTCTTTTGAATGGATCAAAACTGTTGTGGTCCATTCCCAGTTTTTCAGCTATGTATACGCTCCACTTTTGTAAAAATTACGTCCATTTTATCAGTAACAGGGCGACCCGAACATTCTTTGACACCAAAATTGGCTTAAAACAACTCTGTGCTACTTTTACCGACACTGCAGAAATCGTCCATATCCAAAAAAAACAGGGCTTTTCTGGTTTTTTTTTTATGGAAGGCAGCACACGAGCAAGCGGTTCACCTGAAGTTTAACCGCTACCCATAGACATCCGCAACAAGCAAATAAGTTGCAGATGTGTTGCCTACCTTTAATGGACAGAGGAAGAGATGACGAGAAAAATCCGTCCAAACTTCCTTGTTTGTCTTGTTTGTAATAAAATTTTAAAATGTATCGATTTTTTTTTCATTTTTATATTCAACCATTTTGACAGAAAGAAAAACAAATGAACAATAACTGGAAACAACATTTTACTGATTCATTTCTTTTTTTTAAGTGTAACCTTTTTAATATCTTCAAAACCAGCCTGATACAAATATTACAGCCAAAGAAATTTTATAATAAGTTTATACATACTATAACCAAAGACTATAAAGGAAAAGTGTGGTTTAAAAGTGGATGTTGTATTTAGAATTGAGAAAGGTATGCTTCGGTGGTTCGGCCACGTGGAATGGATGAATGAAGAGAGAATAACGAAATAAATTTATGTAGCAAAAGTGAGTGGCAGTGTTGGTAGGGGACGCCCTAGGAGAACTTATATACATCAATATCGTGACTTACTAAAAAAGGGCTATATAAGGAGCACCCATAACCGACGAGCATGTATGTGAGAGAGGTGTGCCAGGATCGCGCCAAATGGAAATCCATGATCTCTGCCTACCCCTCTGGGTTACGGGCGTGAGCGCATATTTATTGTATTTATTTTTCCCTGGCCTAACTATAAACCATGTGTCAGTATTAGAGCTCATAATGTTGAATATACCAATAAAACTATTCATACATTAATCATAAACTGTAGAATAAAAAATTTACTCACCTAAGCATCTGGTTTTTCTCAAGTCAGCATTGCCGGCCATGTTGTTGGTGCATTGGTACATTAAGACCCGCTGCGCCAGTACCAGCCATGCTGCATGCCATTCGCCGCTAACGCCCACCTAAGAATCAAGATACTAATTAAAAGTTTTACTGAAAAGATGTTTTATTTTATAAAAAATTTCAACTGCTTTTTAATGATGACAATACTTTTAAAAGCCATCAGTCTCTTGACTAAAAAAGACTAGAATATTCTTTTTTACAACTATTCAATCTAAACATTTGCAATTCGTTCACACCATTTTAAGATTATTCTAGAACTGTCTAATTTATTCGGAACATCTTTCCAAAATAATCTAGAAAAGTCTTTAAGGGATAGTAATTGCCTGGTCCTGTCATATTTAGCCTCTAAAACCCCTATGTATGAGAAATAGAAGCCTATGCAAGAGAGTTGTGGACAATCAGATATTTGTGTGTGGACTTTTGTAAATGAGACATTTTTTTTAATGGAAGAAGGTGGCAAACGAATAAGGGGGCACCTGATGTTAACTGAGCGCTATCCATAGACATCTGCGACAAGCAGATGCGTTGCACCGTTACCACCCTCCCCGTCCAATCCTCTTGCCATTTCCATCCTATCCTTATGAAGAAAGGGTGAGCATGGCTTACCACCGAACTCTTCTACTTATTTGTAACTCTACGAGCGACAGTCAAGCACATACGCACATTTGTACTTGCTATGCTATTTATTTATGTTTTTGACACATTGTGACATTCATGTGACAATTAACAATGAGTCTTAAATAGCAGTACTGTTTGTTTTCTAAACTTTCGGGGAACCTAAGTAGTGATCATTGTCTTTACGGACATTTAGCTATTACATTTATCTTTAGTCAATGTTACTACCTAACTGCAGTATTTTAATATCTAGCGAAAAAAGGTTCAGCCCTATATCATGTCTAAACGAAAAATCCAATTGTACTAATCCCAATTTACGACGAATGTATATACTAAATGTATGAACAGAAAAATTTGATTTTTTAACATAGACGTGTTTGAATTTATTATTTCCTTTTTGTGAGTAAAATTTGTCATATAATACTTACTTACATTTATACATTGCATATAGCGTTATCAGACATAGAGTTTAAAAATAAAGCATGATACAGCAACCGTTTATCTGAGTGATAATGGTAATTTCTGTACCTTTATAAGCTAGAAACTCGGATAAATGACAAACCTACGAAAAAGAGATGGCAGTTCCTCAAACTCTCACTTATCCAGGTTTGACTGTATATATAGAAAAACTATCTATTGATCTAGCTCAATGCCTTAAAATTTATTTAGGTTATTATGTCACATACCACATAAGACATCCATTCATTATAATTAGAATTATGATATTTGAGCTCAATGGTTTTATTGTTCAACAAAGGTGATGACAAATAAGGATTGTATAGCATATATTGACGTTTTATATGCCATTATTTACCGTGTTATTACAATCCTTTTAATTAGCCTATTCATTTATGAGTATGACTCATTTATGACATTCACCACAGGGGCAACTATTTGGTTATCCTAGCAAAAAAAATATACTTTGATCTTAACCCCTATTATCTAAACAGAGCCAAATAAACAATTTAATTTTGTGTATCAAAATTAAAGCTATATGGTTGTTGGGAAATCATATTGTTGAATCAATAAAAAGGTAGGTACATAGGTATTCCAACACAATAAGGCAAGATCTAACACAAGTTTGGTAACTCAACAAAAGCATTACAGCTCGATTGGGGGTTATGATTATTACTTGTTTCAGTACCTGCAATTTTTTTCCAACTGGACGAGCTTCCCTTCAAATCAGGTCATCAAATATAACTTGGACCAATTTTATGCCAGCAAAGAATAGAAGTTTTATGAGCATGGAATTAACCACCTGCCTGACAAAGAAAAATGAAATGACTTGGGCAACAACAGATGAAAAAATGATAGTATCTTATTCGGAAAATGTCAACTATTCCACATAACATGTTGTTTTGTGTGCTAGATGTACCAGAAGCCCAAGTGATTTAAATAGAAAATGCAGTCTCTAATCGCAAAAAGTGAATGGCTAAATTAAATTTAAATAGATTAGATTGTCTTGTTGAACTTGCAAAAATTGTAATTTGATTGATGCATCTTACGTTGTTTGATTTGTTTTATTTGTTTATGAGTATAGATAGTTGAACTAATAAGACTAATCACTTTTGTCCTTAATCATTACTGTGCAAATGTGCATTGTAAGTTCTTGTTTTGGTGAGTCAGTATGCACTAATTGAAAATGAATTTGAAGGGTCAATAGTTTTGGGTACAGACCGTAAACATAAGGTTGTGGGTTTGAATCTACCATATGAATATTCTCATCAACCATCATCTACATGCTTAGTTCAAATTGTAAATAACACTGTTAGTAACATCTGTTTACAAATACAAAGTAACAGCATAAGGAAGTTATTATTTATAAGCAGAGCAATGTTCATCATAAATAAAGACAAATAGTGATATAGCGCCAATTATCAGAGTCCTGAGCCATGGTCAACGAGATACTAAGCCCAAAGGTTTAGTATCACAGACGCACCCCCAGTCAGAATAAGTGTTTGGCTGTAGTTTTTTGAAATTAACAATCAATTTGAAATAGGTTACCTAAAGTTTTAGCTTTTAATTTTTTTGCATTACATTTTAATTGACGAACCATGTTTATTTTTATTTTTAAAATACTGGAACATTAAAAACAACCATTATAAATGAATCTACCAACCTTGAGATAGCACCATCCCAGTCTTGTAAATTCTGAATTGCTTATGGAAGGGAAAGCTGAAGTTAGATTTGCAGCAATTTTTTGAGCCCAAGTCAGTCTTTCTGCTGCAGTTGGACAACCAAATGTAATTTTAAATGCAGTGCCATGCTTCAAGCCAGAATATTCCGAGTTTGACATGCCCAACTCAAAGCAATATGAACTATTTGTACTGCAAAAACACAAATTGCTTAATACTTACTACAAAGTAATTCATTTCTTAGTTAGCATTTATATTTATTTTTTTGACAAGTTGACATCTCATGATTCTTAAAGTTAAAACCTATATTCAGTAAAATGAACTTAACTATACACATAATAAAAATGTAACTGATTGTTGTCTGTACCTGGAAGATATTTGAGAATAACTATTCTTGGGGACCTTCATAAAATGCAATAAAACCCAAAACAATCATTGTTAGAATTTTTTATCAATTGAATTGAATTGGTTTATCAGCACAATTTAGGGGATCAACCTGTATAGCAATTTTTTTTTCATATAAAATAAACTAGCACTTGACCAGAATTCCTCCTAATGCTAAGTAAAGATGTTTAAGATCAATTTAATCAAGGTGAGGTGTTAAGCTTAAGATACCCACCTTGAGGACACTGGTAGCACCAATTGCAGTGAATTAATAGAACTTAACTTGAATACCTCCCTAAGAACATGCATTCCAGGATCCACATAACAGAATAATCTTTGTTCAGCTAAAGCACAATGCCATGATTTTGAGTTATGGACTAAATTGTCATCTGCAACCCATGTTAAGATCCCATTAAAATGAGGACCATAATTATTTAAAGTTGGTCGTGCAAGCACTTTTGTCTTTTGGTCAGATAAGGTTGTGAATAATTTTTTCAATTTTGATATAGGAGAACACTTTGGTCTACCTCCAAGAGGCTTAGTTTCATCAACTATTTGAACTTCATTATCCAAATTGTCATAACAAGTGAAAGAAGAAATATTCACAATATCATTTTGTGAACCGGTTTCAGGTCCTATTTTTTTATCTGGTGTTGTAAGTAGTTCTGGAAAAATTTCTTGTGATAAGGGGGGAGTATCGGGTATTAACATTGGTTCGGTTTGATCCTTGTTCTCAATCTCTACTTGTGTTTCCTGTTTTGTTTTTCCTGGACATTCCATAGGAGTAATAGAATTGAAATGTTCAATCTCTCTTGAACAAATTATTTTACTTTCATTGCCTATTATATTATCACAGTCATTTGAGTCATCAATAACAATAGCATCCAAAAGCTGCTTATTGCTGACACCCTTATACTTGCTGCCTGGGTTTCTTGTATATAGTGGATCAAATTCAGTAATACTACATTTCTTAGGTCTATTAATATCCACATCCTCTTTTATAGCAAAATCGTGTGATTCCATACTTTCTAAAGATATAATGCTCTGTGACAAATTATTTTCATTATTTTGGCTGCTTATGGTAGTGGTTAAACTTATGTGACTTGAAGGTCTTGACATAAGAAATGTCTTTGGTTTAACCTCAGGTTTTTGAATAAAAATACTATGTACTTTATCTGGATAATGGCAATTTAGGCTGGGTTGATTAAAATGATGATTTTCTGGTAAACTGTTGCTTACGGGGGATTTTCCAAATAAGATTTTACTTACAGAAATGTGTGGATAGCATTTAGTTACATCTACTGAAGGCAAGTCATTATTTAAATTATCAGGTTCTACATGTAATGATGTTTGTGGAAGTTCATAATTAGTCAACAGATTTATCTCATTTACTTTGGGATTTGCTTGAGGTAAAGTTTCATGAATTGTTAATGATTTAATTGCTTCTAAGCTGTCTATTTCACAAATATTCTTTTTTTTACTCTTTGGTGAATTAAGTTTCTCAGTTTCTTCTAGTCCATCCATGTCAACTTCATTTAGCACAGGATCAAGTTGCTTAGTTACCACATCAACATTTCCAATCTGTTTTGTCTTTTGTACTTCTATTGGTTCCTCGCATATTTCGTCTGATTTTAATGACATCATTTCACTAAAATATACGTTCGACTTTGACCATCTCGTAGCAGAACGCTCCTGTAAGTTACAATCACTAACTCGTTCATCCAATGTAGACATTTTAGATCGAGGTAAAGGTACTGGTTTTTTTACACGCGACGTCCGAGCTTTGAGCCCTTTCTTCGACTTCGAATCCATTAGGATGATAACTGTGAAATGAAACCTGCAAATACATAACATATTTAAAAAAAAAAAGAATTAAAATGTGACATTTAATAATAAAAATCTTTCTTACAAAGTATGTATTCAATTATATCTTTTGTTCGTGATTACTAAACCATACAACAAATTTTAAATAACAATTAAAATTAAGACAAACGAAACAAGTGGCGTTAAATATGCGACAAAATAAATATTAAATACAACATTAAATACTAAAGATTGGAGATGACAGCAGCTATAGCGTTTGACCACAGAAATAATCTAAGATGGCGACGCGTACGTTATCCAAAGAGCATATCAAAGAGAATGTTGGAAAAAGTAATAACTACGCTTATAAGATAAAAGCCAAAGAGGATATAAATTATGATATAAGCCATATAAAATAATGAAATGATGCCATAATGCCGTCTGACTGGCCCAAAGCGCATAGCATATAAAGTAACTATAAAAAATGTTAAAAACATTAGGCTTGTGGGTTTGGGCCAGTTTGGGTACAAAATATAAATAAATAATACCTTTAAACGAGCAATTCTTGTGTGTATATATAATAAAATCTGAATCTCGGAAATGGCTCCTACGATTTTGAAATTTAATATGCAGGGGATTTGGTGCACAATAAATCGATTTAGCTAGGAATGTTTGGAATAAAAGAAAAAAACAGTAATAAGAATATCGAGCAAAACTCGGTCATCCTGGTGTTATGATATTATCCGAATAATAAACATCTATTCCGAAACAACACAACAATTTAAAAAACTAAGCTGAGCAAATCTCGGTCCACACACCTGTGTGGTTAAAAAAAATTAATATGAGTAATTACATTAACTCATATTTGTTTAAATAAAATATATCATCTTTTATACTTCATCACTGAAACATGATTTGTTTTGTTATCCGTCTTTAACTCGTTCCTTCGATACTAAAAGACTGTACTTTTCTATTATTCATATTTTTTCCAATACAGCGTGTAAATACAACAATTTATTTAATAATTTTACACCATTTGTTGTATTTTACTCCATTCAAAAAATGTGTTAGTATAAGTCGGAAAAATTATTAAATAGTAGGTAGTTAATGATTTTGGGGACTGGTCCCTGAAATTATTAAGTACCTTCATAAAATCCTCATTTTTTATCAATTAAGTAAAATTCTCATCTATTCATCTCAACTTCATCATCTTTATAAAATTCATTGCAATACTCAATACATTAAAAAAACTGGATCGTTATTGCGCATTTGCGCATGCCCTAAACCGCCGCCGATTCCTTTCTTACAATTGATATTTTTGTTTCAAGATGTAATGGACCCCCATCAAGGGTATTTTCCATACTATTATTCTGTTCAAGCACCATTGTACTACCACCCAAGATCAAGACTTTATTCAGCAGCAGTCGTGAGTAAATAAATATTTTTGTTAGTGAATCTTTTGATACATGTTTTATTTTCAAAGTACAATAAAACATACCTACGGAGTTCCTTGGAATTATTATAAGTCCTAAATTGCGGGTAAACCAAAATAGCTTGAACAAATGTTTATTTAAATTCGGGATATATATAAATTTAGTGACAATTTGTTTATAAACGTTTTGTTACGTTTTATAATGACATTTTATCTTGGCGCACTTATTGCTTCCAAATCCAAATTGACACTGCAATGATCATTCCGATATTATTGATATTTTTTAAACATAAAATTAGAATTATAGTCTAGTGCTTCTTATTACCAAACGCTTATTGCTCCCTAATTCTGAGGTACAGCCAATTTAATCTTAGCTCAGCTCCGTGCACTGGCTTTGTTAAAAAGATTTAATGCAGGTCAAAAATCCCGGCGTCGCAGATTTGAATCATCGACTCGTCTAGATTCCAACGGCGGGCGGGATCATGTATGTTCGTACCTTTTTAACGTAAGGCATTGTTATTTTTTAAGTACACTACATATTACTATTAAGGTAATTGATGTTTCAGATGCAACCGCAAGCGATGAATTTTATGCCGATGTTGCATCCACCACCGCCGCCGCCGCCGCCGCCACCGCCACCACCACCACAACCCTCACAGTCTTTCGAGGAATATGGCATCAAAGATGTTTGGAATTATAATCTTCATGAGGAATTTCATATTATTAGACAGGTTAGTTGTAAATGAAACATTACTTAGATACTACTAAAGATTTCAGAATGTATACCATTCTGAAATCTTCTTTATTGCTCGTTATTCATTTGTTTGCGGGCTGAACTGGGGCTAGACCGAACAAAGTGTTATAATGAAAAACACCACCAAATACCAACATCTTATTGTAGTGATTTTTGGGGCACTTTCCCATCACCTAGGAAACTAAAACCTTTTCATTCAGTTCAGCTTGCCATTAATTATGAGAATATACAAAACTATTTATAATTTTAACATTTAAATATACTTTTTTTTTTCATTTAATCTTAATACACAATCACAATAAACAAAAAGGTATAGCCAAAGGAAATCTGCTCCAACTGGGAGTCCATAAGACTTTCTTCTTTAACATCTTTTTTAATTAATTTATTAAAAAAAATAATAAAAGTAAGTAGTAATAATTAAAGTAAATCATACATTCAAATTCAAATTCAAATAAGAACTAAAATTGACTGAGTAGTATTTTGTATTCTATACTTTAGCAAGAACTAAATGCAATAATGAGAAATTATTTTTGGTGAACACTGGATCAGTCCATATAGAAAAGTACAATAATAAAAATGTAAATTTTATCTACAAGAATACCTGTGCATATGTGATGATCATCATTATATTCAATTTATAGATTGGTTTAGCATGCATAGCCTAATTACATAGTTCAATTGTAATACGAAAAATATGTTCAATTCATATTTGAAGCAAATTTGCTATTTGAATTTATTTATTTTATTTTTTGTACCTTTATTATCCATACAAAGTTTTATTGCGAAGCTTAAGTTTTATAAATCAATAGTGATCCCAGATCCCATTTCTGTATCTATAGGGAACTTACATACATACACACATCAGCTTTTATGTATGTAAATAATAATAATAAATCAGCCTTTTCTAGAATGTTCCCCACTGCAGGGGCACAGGCCTCGCTTTTATATATGTAAATAATAATAATAAATCAGCCTTTTCT
>JWHW01044549.1:36413-62720 GCA_000931545.1 Papilio glaucus
TGCCCTCGATTGCCTCCGACCATCGATGCGTGAGGTACGCAAGAAGGTCACCAGCTGAGCGACGCTGACGGAAACCGTACTGATCGCTAATCAGCTGGTGCTCCTCAAGGTACTTCATGAGCTGGCAATTGATGGTCGTTTCCATGATTAACATTCTGGTTTTGCAGTTTAATTATAATAACTTAATAAAAATAACTATAATTTTAATTAACACACCTACAAAAAAATTATTTTAAATTAAGTAATAGTTTCTACCGTGAGGCGATATTAATGTATTTTAAATATCATAGATATTTGTACTGTTAATAGAAAGCTTGGAGGCAGTTTAAATTACCTCTACCGTATTTTTTTTTTATTTTCTGGTTTGTATATTAAGTTGTTTCTTTAGTTTGTATTCATATAAAACTGTAGATCCCTTCTCAAGGTAATCTCTCTCTAAATATTTAATGAAGATATTCTAAAAGTCAATTTAATTTGTTCATATGGCCTGTGGATTTTGAAAAACTAAATGTTAGTTGAGCGTTCATGTTCGCTTTTCACTAGCATTACACTAATTAAAATATTATATTGTTCGTATGTCCTCGAGTACTGTTCACAAATATGGTACCCACAGTATGATGTCTACATAAACCCAATTCGAAGACGCTTTTTGTTATACTTACTACATAAATGTAAAGTTTTAGATTCCAATTATAAAGCCTGATGCAGAAAGCTTGATGCTCTTCTTCTTTTTACCGAATCTTAACATGTGAAGTTGCTGATATAATGTTTTATGCGAAATTTGCAACTCTCCGCAACTTTCTTCACTATAGAAACAAGTGTACCCATCTGATTAATACTTCCTATTTTTCAACGAATTACAGACGGAACGCATTCATTGTGAGATGTGCAGGCTTAATTTATATGTTCTATTCTTCTCAAAATTCTATTAGGAATGAACTAAGCAAAAGCTGGAGGAAAGCGTAATATAACTTTATTTTCTTTTTTGTTTGTGACACTTAACTACTAATGCTGATTTAATTTAAAACTATATGCGAAAACATATTAACGTTGCATATTTGTCTAATTTTTTGTAAATATTTACCACTGTTTGTTTTCCAAATGAAATAAGTTTTATTTAAATCTTCTTAGGCATGTTACTTTCAACAAAAACAAAGGGATATTCTTATCGAAACTTAAAAGATACAATAAAAATGTGTAAATGTGTGTGTGTGAATAAGCAATGGCGCATCATCGCCTTACCCGAGCGTAAAGGTACAGGTATACCTGTACTGGACCCAAGAAAGGATTTGTGCAGGGCCACGACTCTTCTCCAGTTTTTAATTTTTCCATTTTTATTTTGTATGTTAGACAAAAGAGGTATAGATAAGGTAAAAGAGAGGAGGGAAGGTTGATAAGGGCAGGGGTTCTATCTTTGTGCTCTTTTTCTCTCTTTCATATCTTTTCATGTCCCGATCATGGTATTAAAATACTTGTCGTGCGAAATTAATTCGTTTGTTTTCGTAGATATTCTTCGACGACAACATCGAGAGCTCAAGTGGGCATCTTTATGGATTGGGCGCGCCATTCGCCGCTACCGCCACCAATTTCCCTGACGGCGGCGACGGCGTCAAGACCTCCTGACTCACGGCCGCCGGCCACGCGGGCCCGTCGCACCAGCGTAGTTTCGTGGTCACCGAGTAGAAACTGATTAAATTACAATAATTATCATTTCTTCTGAATAATTAATTATCAGTGATGAAATTTATATGATTGAAAACATTGTAATTGTAGTAACACTTATTATAAAATTATTAAATTTATTGAATAAGTAGTGTAGTTGAAGTGAAATGTAGTATTTTATGTATGCAAAAACGATTACTTCATTACTGATAAGGACAACTGATTACTGTTGTTGCACATGGCTACAGATAACACATGACAATCATATTTTGGTATAGTGGCACAATCAACTCCCAAATGGAGCAACAATTCTATAATTAGGATTTCATTTACTTATGAAATCGTACAGTTTAAGTAAGATTTATAAATAAGTGAATGTTATATTTTAAGATCTTTCTTTATTTGTTACCTTTAAGTTATTTTGATAATTGTCTTTAACTACGTAATATTAGTTTTGTAGCTTGTATTTTAACTTTAAAAAATATTCATTAAACATATATTCAATTATCAAGCCTTTTTAGTTATATGTAAACACAAGTGTCGCAAAAATAACGTAACCCTAAAAACAATCATACTTAGTCGGATTATTGTATTTTCATTACACAAACCTGTTCCTTATGTTGTCCCAACCCATCCAATACTCTAAATAATTGCAAGTGCGTTGCCCACTTTACGTCCAAAAGCAGAAGGGATAGGCAACACTAACTTCTAGTCGATATTCTGTGAGGTTGAACATTTGGCTGCGCAAAAATGTACACTGCTTTGCAACAACAGAGCCGCAACAGGCCTGCTGATCATGTTCTAGCCGGTAAACATTGCTCCCACCAAAACCAAAATGTGTAAAAGCACGACGGACAAACAAACTGAGGGGGAAGAGCGATGATAATTAATTGATGCAATGGCCTCACATCTTCAAGCAAACCTTAAGCATTGTGCCGCAGCTCAAAATATTCATTGGGCAAGTACATCCTCGTTCAGTACTTTTAGTTGATGCCTTAAACGCCAAATCAGCGACCTGGGGATCTCTTACTACGCACCCTCATGGTGAGGTATTAGATGATTGGTTGACCATGACCAGCTTCGTGGTTTTAAATCAAGTTTCTTACGAATGCATGGGGTTTCCCTAGTGGACATTTCTTTCGCGTCCCCAGCAATTGCACGCCGAGTTCGATGTTGGAAAGTCCTTGAGGATGTGGAAACACTATCGGACCATCTTTGTATCAGGTTCGACGTGTCCGACATTCAATTATTTTCGTAGCATTAGTAACTAAAATTATACACACAAATAGTTCCAAAACTAAAATTACACAAGTTATTTATTTCCCAACAGGTTATGGTACAGTGAAAAATTAAAAAAATCACCTTTATCAACTGATATAGACAGTCACAAACAATATTAAACAGGTTATTTTTCACTGTTTTCAATCTTCAACTCCCACTGTTGTCAAAATAAATAACAGGTTTAATTTTAGTTCAGTATGTAAATTTAATCTATAAATGTAGTTACTAATGTTACGAAAATATCACAAGAACATTTTGTTTGTTTAGGAACAGCTCGCCAGCAAAACAAAAGAAGTGGTGCGGGTTAGGAGTATCTACCAATCAGCGTGCACTTTTCGTTTTGTCGAACGACATTTTTATCATATTCATATTAGGCATATTTCCGTTCTTCGCCCCATTAGAACGTGACTGGAAATGAAACGTCATATTGTCAATGATTCATTCAACTGAAAATGTGCCGACCGTATAGAATTTGCCTAGCCCAATTATAAAGTGTCTGCTCTGACAATCGGCCCGTGAAATAATTGTCACATCACTGGTAATAATTGTCGGCGAAAATCGAGTTTTACTTTTGAATGTTGAATTTGTAAGGACTGCGGTATTTGGAGGTGCATAAATGTTCAATTTACTACAGACTGGACTTGGATTGTTTTAAACTGAATTTAAACAAACGAGAAAAAATGTTTTCATGTTGATAAAGAAATCTATGCGAATACTAAAGTACCTAATACAAATATAAATAAAACGAGTTGAAATCATTTTAAGAAATTTAATTCAATTATCAAAACTTAAGTATAATAATAATAATAATTCATTAAGCGCTCATATGTACTCCTTATACCGCTCTTTTTTAGTAAGCCGCTAATCTGATCGATAAATTTTCCTGGGGCGTCCTTTGTAACATAAATTTGTTTCGTTATTCTCTCTTCATTCATCCTTTCAACATGCTCGAACCATACCATTCTCAAGTCTAGTCACAACTTCCACTTTTGAGCCATACTTTTCCCTTATAATGTAGTATGCCGTCTCAAGATGATTTTGAATTATTGCCGCGCCTTGTTTTACACTACTATCGGCATTCAATTCGGGCATCTGCGCCGCAGCCATATTCGTTGGGTATATAATACAAAATTATTATATCCACAATATACATTGTCGTTTAAATTTCGACTTTTTTATGCAAATTTTACTGAAACTTCTCTTTAAAATTACTACGAACTTATCTTCCTCCTTTTTCAAAATAAATGTAAACAAGTCTTATTGTTGACCATTCTGTAATCTAAAATTGTATTATAGTGCTGTCTTGATTTTCTTACTGCGCTTTTCCTGGTCGCCATGGTCCATACTTCTCAATTAAACGAACAACTATTTGTTATTCAGCAAGTATATACTAACATGTTCATGTTCGCCGTCCGCACCCTACGGTGGTGGCCGTCGCTGTCAAACTGACGATGCGGCCTCCACCACAGGGTATATTAGGTAGGGGCTTCAAACCACGACAGAGTTATTAAAGAAAAAAATCAATTTATGACGGATTTCTTGCCAAAGCAGCATGTGTATGGTCATGTGCGTTAAGTGGCGTATTCTGTTAAATAGCAGGATCTGCCTTACGCACATATTTTGGGTTACTTAGTTGTAACATCGATCAACCTCGACTATAGAGAGAAAGGTCTTGATTGATTAAGAATCAGCATATGAACAACGTCAAAGAAACGATGATTATCGAGAGAGAATAGTCGGAGAAAGCTTTACATTGAATCTTAACTACGTTTCTTTTTTTATTTATTTTTCATTATTTTAGTCATTTGTTCACCAACAAAACTCAAGCCGGACACGATGTAGCCAATATTATCGATATCAGTGAATAATAGAAGTTGTATAAATGAGATCGCTACGGAAGAGTTAAAATCAAACAAATTTATTTAGACGATACGTAGCATCATAAGGTCATCTAGTTTTCAATAAAAAATGGGTCCTGGATAAGAAAGAAAATATAAGTCCAAACCAAATATAGAAAATATTTTTATTACCTAGATTTCTGCTTAGCTTTTTATTTTGAGTGTTATAAAGATATAGTGAATGCCAAAAATAGCAATAATAAAAATAATAATAAATCAGCCTTTTCAAGAATGTTCCCCACTTTGCCCCTGCCACGGGCCTCGTGTCCGAGAGAGGGAAGAGGTCGTATTCCACCTTGCTGGCCCAGTGCGGGTTGGTGAATGTCACATGTCTTCGAATTTATGGTTCTAAGACATGCCGATTTCCTTACGATGTTTTACTTCACCGTTTTTGCAGCAGTGGTGATGAAATAAATTAACACAAAGTAAAGCGCCTGCCTGGGTTCGAACCCACGACCTACAGTACGTACGTCGGGGCCTAAACCACTAAGCCACCACTGCTCCAAAAATAGAAAACTGAAGGATAAAGGTTAATAAAGGTGCATCAATGTAAAGTGGTATTTTGTCTTTAATATAATATACACTTGTAAGAACTCTACTATTACATTATGCAGTACAAGTTATAATTAAAACAAAAGATTAAAAATAAATTTGTTCAATAGTCGACTACTCAATCGCTTGTATACTTTATCTAATGGATGATTTTTAAGTATGATATATTCTTACATTAAGCGAAGTAACGCAATTGATGATTTTATATATAAATCAATAAAACATTATATTTTCACCAGACTTAATGCCGTACTCTTGTCAAAACAACATAAACTAAACAGAAATCAGTTAATAGTAAAATTAAATAACAAAATATATGTACAAATTAGCAATAAATAATTACAAAATATAATATTAAGAAATAAAATAAGTTCTCGTCCTTTTCTCCGATCCAGGTGGAGAGAAATAGCTGTCGTTATTCATTTCTATTGCAACTTTATTGTCTAATATGTGATAGCCGGTGAATATATATTTATATATATATATCCTGGGAAGTGACCAGGCCAACAAACAAATTTTGCCTAAGCTTGAAATTACCCTCTTAAGGTCATCCTTATAATTAATAAAATAAAATGTTGACGGAACTCACAAATGATATTAGACGAACTAACTGTTATAATTCGTAAGTTTATCGGCTACACAGATTTACCTAGATTGTAGGGCCTTACCTAGGATTACTAGAGTGCACAATCAGCTTACTTATATACTGATTTTAAATGTTTAAAAACATTCAAAAATAAAATACATGCCTATATTATTACTAAAGATTGTTTAATCAATGCTCATGAAGTGAATGTCAGATCTAGAGGTAGTAGAGACGTTAAATTGTTGGAGAAATAGCGAAACAATTACTAATGAAATGTTATGTGAAAGCATTGTTACTGATATTAGTATCGTTTAGTTTAACACTATTAAATATTTATTATGCAAGCGATGCTATGTTTACTGTTATAATTAATTTAGACATAAAACTTATGACACATATGTGCGTAAATCATTAAGTTCCAACACGTAACTAATTCGCTAAAAATTTAAACGTTGTCAAGGGACTAACAGTAACACATGAAATGCAATACGTCAATATATCTAATGTGACTATACCTCTAAGTTTCGTTATTGTAGATTGCAGAACATATACATACGGAATATATTTATCAATAATCACTTGATCCATTAGAATTACAGTACAGTGATACGTTTCTTGTTATAGAATAAATCAAGCTGCTCTTACTTCTACTAAAATACACCGTGAGAAGGCTTACTTAACACTCCATTAACTATGTATTGTGTGTATACACCAACCATTTGAATTTCCTTCATTATTCAAAAATTACCCAAATGTAGATACAAGCATATTGTTTTAATCTTTCATAAGAAACATTGAGTTTATAATGATCTCAAATGACTTATATTTGTTTTAAATTCACAAAAAGAAATACTATTATGACACAGAAAATTGATTACACATTATATCATCGATTTTTTGTTATGAAATCCAATTTGACCTATTTCAAAAATTAATCAAACATCTCTTAGCAGAATTTCCTTAGAAGGGATTTACTACGAATATTAAGCTTGTATCAATTGGGCCGCTTCATATGTTTTTGACGTACATATATAATGTAGTTAGTATCCGACACATCTTACTTGCTATTAACTTTATTGTATAAACATTTCGTAACATTTACGTTTCCGTGTACAAGGGTTGATTTCTTTATTTATGTAAACTTCAGGTTTAAATGTAAGCCGTAACAAGAAATTGGCTAATCGTATTTGAAGTAAGAAATAGAAGACAGAATCAAAGTCCGTATACTTAATTCATAAACACCCAAAGAAGAATCACATTAAAATTGAATTACTATTAAAGGTATATATAACTAGAAAGTTACTTTGCTTTACTAAACGATTGTAAACGTGTTATCATTTTAAATAGTAAAAAGATTCATTATTGGGTTTATAAATAACTTGATCAATACTTTTAAACTATAATATGATCCGCTTGGATGTCAGAACGATTCGTAGACATTGCGTTAAAACTTTTCGCCCCCTATCTAGTCATTGCGTTTTGGAAATTCTATTGAGTTGGCGAAAGAGTTCTTATGTTGTGTAGTTACATGTTGTAAGCGATGTATATGGCATCTATCTGGTCAGATAAGAAGCCGTCGCGCAGGTGCATGCGCTGCTTCTCGCCGCGCGAGTTGATCGGCACCACGCCCGGGTCGACCACTACCACGACGCCTACGATCAAGTGGTGCTCCTCCAATACGGTGTTGGTGACCAGCGGGACTAGGTTCAATGCTTCGCTGTCGTTGCCGTCCAACTCCACCACCACGACCAGCAAGTTGGTCCAAGTGAACACGGCGCTGAAAACAACCCTATCGTTAGACTCGACAGCTCTTTGCTTTAGAGTTAACCTTATTTTGGGAAAACATTTGTTCAATTGAGAAAGTGTAGAATAACCACGCCAACTAATTTCCTTTTAGGAGATAAACGTCGGCTCACTCACTTTTCTTTACCTTTTCACTATTAATGGGTCTCATATCCTGTAGGACATAAATGCGACAGATGCAACTACAACTCTTCTAGATGTTGCGAAAGTTTATGGCTAGCAGAGGTCACTTAACATCATGTAAACCGCCTGCTTTCTTTTATAAAGGGGTATTAAAATTTGTATTGATTGTACGCACCATTCCGCTATTTTCTTGTGGCACCTCATTACTGAATTTTCTATGTCAATAGGATGGTATCTCATGCCACGCAACATAATAGTTTCGTCGAGTGCGCCGACCACAAAAACAGCATCGTGCGTGTCGTGCGTGTCCGCTGCCATAATGACGCTGCCGCAGGCCGACGCCAGCGAGTCGGTGTCGCTGTCGCGAGCCATCATCGACTCGTCGCAACTTGCCCCGCTCGTGCTTATCTCTGTTCGCCTCAAAAAGCCCAAGTATCCCGTTCGGGCGTACACTTCCCCTGTATTGCCTGTCACCAGCTGAGCGCTGAAGTGATCAGCGTAGTCACTTTCGTCTCCGTATATTGTAAAGTAGCCGCTTGCGTTATGAGGGGATTGTACCCATATCTCACCCAAATGAGAGTCACCACATTGGCCCTTTGTTTCCGGGTTGGCAGTAATTACTTTCACTCCCGGTAATAGCTTCCCGGATTCCATCAAGCATAAGGAATGTGGACTACCGCGTTCCACTAAAGAGACTCGATCATTGCGTAGAGCTCGCAAATCTACATACACCGTAGAAGGTTCTGGGCTAGAGGCTCCTTGCAAACAAATAGCAATATTTACGCGGCATCCAAAGGATGTAGACACAGCTCTCGGACTCAAGCCCAGCGCTGAAAACAACTTGGAAAATGAGTTGGTTAAATTAATCCGCGGCCTCTCTTCGGCAACAACCACACAAGTTCTCACGCATGCCAAATTGGTTCCCTTCGATTTTAACTGACTGACAGAGCTGCCCAAACCCTTTGTGCACAATTCCATGACACCGTACGAGCAGAAAGTATCGCGAACTTTATATTGTGAAACGGCGCTGAGCCAGAGCGCAGGATTGATTTCGACTTCGGATGGCGGGATCAAAATGGAGTGGTGGCCAGAATAAATGCTGCTCAAGCACCAAAGCGCAAATCCAAGGCCGCAGTATGGGTCGAGGCACAGCGCAATGTGACGCGACGGATACAACTCGCAAGCTATCTTCATAGAGCGGCAGAGTGACGTCACAGCCGCATGTGACATTTTAATGCCAGCCAACATGCCCGTAGTTGAAACACTGAAATCTAAGTAAGCAAGCATTTCAGCTGTGGGCGCCCTGTAGAGAATCGGTAGTTTCTTCTTAGGCATATCATCCGTATCCAGTGTTATTGGCCAAGCTTTGCTGTCGAGGACATTGCTCGCTTCCTTGGAACGCAGCAATTTTATCACAGATTGGTTGGAAAGGATTAGTGTCGCTTTGCTGACGTCGACTATCATTCGGACAGTTGGCAGGGTGGTGTGCAGATTCTGCGGGTGCGGTGGGCGAATGGTAACTGGAACTGCGCCGACATACAGACATCCGTAGAAAGCACAAATCAGGTCTAAACCCGGCGGGAATATCAAAGCGACGTGATCTCCTGTATTCACGCGTCCCTTTTCAAGTAGAAGATTCCCAATTCGCTCTGCCTTCTTGTGCAATTCGGCGCAGGTAAGGACCTTTGTAACGGCGCCTTTTGAATTGAGCAGTGTAAATATAACATGGTCAGATGTACTCTGAGCACGCCATCGCAGAATTTGAGAAATGAATTGGTACTGAAAAGGAAAAAACCTCATGAATTCCATTTATTTACGCGAATAACGTTAGATATTACAAGCGCTAACAGCATTGACTCGAACCTTCCTAGCCGCGTCACAGTCGTCTGTGTAACCCATGTCTCGGCCCTGTGCCGAAGCCAGGCGGTTTCCTTGAACGAGATTGCCCACTATGACCGAAGCCGGACCAACATCTGCGGATATTCCAACTAGTCACAATTTACTTCAAAGCGACTAATGAAATTAAAAGTAAAAAATACAAATAAAATGAAAACCTGCAAAAATGTACATATATATACAGAGATTTCTGTTATTAAGTCAACGAGTAAGTAAAAACTTTGCATGAGTTGTGCTAAAGAGGTGCACCGAACTGCGCGAGTGCGCCGCGCGCGCTCACGCAGTTGTTGCAATTGTTGCAGTTGTTGCACGCAAACGGCTCGCGAGCTCCATTCGCGGCGCATTCGCCAGATCTGGACTCACCGTAAAGGGACGAAGATTGAAATTTTTATCGAGAAATAATTGTAATCTATTGTAAGTTGACATCAGATCTACAAGAGTTCAGATTAGGGTGGACAATCGTCGGTTAAATTAAATTGCACGGCGGGTGAAACCGCGGGGTTCAGCTTCAGTCAGCTTGTTTCTGATAAAATAAATATTACAAGTTGTTATCGTCTCACATAGCGTAATAAAAAAAGCAGTTAATTTTATTAACCCAATCAAAAAGCATGACGAACGCTATGCGCTTCTCGCAGATTTCTTTGGGTCCCAAATATGACAGAGGGATGGCGATGGCCTGTCGATACACTGGAAAATGATCAGCCATGAAAAACTTATTTTCCACTCTATCACACCTCTATTGGTGTGAAGATAACCGGATTCGTATTGTTTCTGTTTTTGACTTTAAACGTGATGAAAAGAAGTTTTAAAATAATATTAACTACACAATTTTAATATAAATATCGTCCTATGTCTTTATAAATTAATTTTGCCATAACTGTAAATTTATAAGGCTTTATAATCAGCATAAACGTACTGGTAATGTTAAAAGTTTACAATGTTTAAATTTTAAAATGTAAAAATTTGTAAATACCTGAGTGTATTTCTCTCGGTTTGGGTAAATTTGTAACACATGTATGTGGGCACATAAGAACATTTGCTGGATGGAGCGTGCCTTCAAGGAACCGCCGTTTGCATTCGCTGAGATGTATCCCTCCGAGCGGCGTCTTCGGAAGGTAATTTGGTTGTACCAATGCAAGGCAGTAGATTCCGACTTGGTGTATCGAATCAACGGCTTGGAGTACGCGGGACATCCACTGGAAGGACTAAAATAATAACCTATTTAAATACCTGACCCTATCCTGAACGCGTAAGGCTCTCTTCAATATTAAAAAGTGAATGACGCTGAAAGCACATTATCAGGTTGCAGGTGCTATTCGCGACATTCGCTTTCTAATATGACCTTTTTGTTAAAAAAGATAAATATTAATAATATATTAATGGTCCACCACCCCGGCTTCGCGTGATAGCATTCATTATGTTGACCCCCCTATCTATTCCCTATCTACCAAATTTCTCAGGGCCAATCTGAAGATTTCCTTTAAATTTCATCAAAATCGGTCCAGACGTTTCGGAGTCTATAGGGAACATACACACATGCCTTTATGCCTTTTATAAATATATATAGATATTTGAATTTACTTAGACAATGAATTTTCAAGCTTTGTATTTAGTATATTGATATTACTTGATAATTAACATGTGATACTTACCATAAATAAAACAATCATATTTATTAGGATATTATATTTAATTAGATACATCAATGATTTAATATAATTGAGATCGAAAAACTACTGTCTACTCTCTAATCCCTATTAGTTACTTTCAAATATAATTAAATGCTACTAAGTAGTAACCTATAGGGTTATTGAATACATCAATGTTTTAATACAATTGAGATCCAAGAAGTACTTCCTATTTTCTAATCACTACTAACATTCAAAATGACTTAATGCTACTTACTATTTATATAATATGATATTGAATAAAATAATATTTCAATGATTTAACAAAATTGAGACCTAAGAACTAATTCCTGCTCTCACCATTGCTTATTGTCTAAAAAGTTAAAAAGTTACTAGTTATTTGTAATATTTTAAATACATAACACAAATGATTTACTATAACTGAGATTCAAGAAGAACTGTTAATAGTTTATGTATTAATATGTTTTGAGTAATAAACACATCGATAACATTGAGATCCAAGAACTAATATCTATTTGTTTGATTTGATCTTTAATATAATTAAAATTAAGACTACTTTATAACAATTTCATTGAAAATGTAAGCTTATAAATAACATCGATAAGTGTATGTGAAATGTGAACTGATTATATTTAATATGTAGTAGAGTGGAATAGTAAACGTTATTCAATGTTACTACTTGCAGAAACTGTAATTTTTTCGGACGTCCAGTGCTGGACGTATGCCTCCCAATGAATTACCAAGAACTGTCCCATGCCATCCATCTTGTTCTATGCTGCGTCGAATTGTACGTGGCTGCCATAATAGAGCAGTTTGGGTACCACTGGTCGTCACTGGTACGAGCAATGTCTCTTAACAAAATGCATATGCATATGACAAATATGACACAAGAGAAATATCTTGCTATATGAAATAAACGAGTGTGTCTCTACTTTCTACTCTTACCAGTTTATTTAACTAGTAATATTTGGGAAATATATCTATTTGAAGGTGTCATTGCAGACATAAAGGGAAACTTCTATTTACTACATTTAATGATCAAAAATTTGACAAAATCAAACGTAACCTTGAATCAAGCCATATTTTGACGGCTTTGAAGAATTATTTGTTTAAAGGGTCATTGAATTCTCACGATCATTTGGCTCGTCATCGCTCTCAGAGCTGCTGCTTTGGTTGAGAATCATTTGTAAAAATGCTTGGTAGTAACGGCTCCGAGCTTCCATTCTATCCAATCTATTCCTGCGGTAAGGTAGCGCAGGCTCGTATGGATGTATATCATTTACATCCTCAAAGGGCCCATCATTGGGAATGTTTCGAAAGTATTCGGCAACTGCATAGAGTTGTTTGTCATCGTCTGAACCGTTCGCACCTTCATTAACAACATTAGAACTACTTGGTTCAGGTTCAGGCGAGGATACGTCATCATGTTTGGTATCTGGTATATAGTTTTCGTCTTCATTTTTAACATTTCGTGACAAATTGATGGTATTTGCAATGGTAGGATTGGCGGATGAATGTGCGCCTTCGTTTTCAGCATTATTTGAATTGGTATTATTAGCAGTGAGCGTATCGGTGTTAAGAGTTTTTTTTTTAGTACTATCAATGCTACCCGTGTCATTTTTGTGGATTGTGGTATGTTCATTATTAGCGGCCTCATCATATGTGCTGCATGTTGCGGTAGTAGTTTTATCAGACACACTAGAGCTGGCAACTGGATCATTACTGCTGTCAACTAAAGCAATGATAGCATCGCAGTTAGCACAAAATATATCAGCAGTGTTAACCGCAACGTCTTTAGTGTCAATTATAGTATCAGTAGTGTTAACCGCAGTGTCTTTAGTGATAATTATAGTATCAGTAGTGTTAACCGCAGCGTCTTTAGTGATAATTATAGTATCAGTAGTGTTAATCGCAGCGTCTTTAATGTCAATCATAGTATCAGTAGTGTTAACCGCAACATCTTTAGTGTCATTTATAATATTAGTGGTATTAACTCCAGTGTCAGTAGTGTTAAACGAAGTGTTATTTGTGTTAGAAGCAGTATCAGTTGTCATATTTGCTATTCTGGTTGTTTTAACAGTAATAGTAATAGTGGTAACTGCTCGATCAGTGTCGCTAGCTGCATGTTCGATGTTGTAAACTTCAGCATGAATGGCGTCCATATCAACGATGTCGGTGTTAGTCTCAACGTTAGTGGTGTTAACTGCGACCGCCACAGTACCTGAAAAGAAAAATAGGTTAATATTGTATTCTACATTTTAAAATAAGAGTTTAATTAAGCATATATTTACCTTTTTGGTGTCGATATTATTATTGCGCCCTTGATTTCTAGTAATAGAGATGTACCTGTAGCTAAATAAGTATTAGTAAATTTTAATAAATATATCAACATTATTAGAAATAGCAAGGCAAGAAAATTCATCGTCACATAAATAACTTATAAAATAATGTTCCAAAATCAAAACAGATAAAAAATGGAACAAAACAATAGAATTATTTTAATAAATAAAGCAATAATTACATAATATTATTATTTATAAATAGAAATGAGTATGGTCTGCCCACGCACACGTAAGTGATTCGAGAGCTGCGGCGTAGAGGGCGCATCACGTCATTGCCGTCACGGCATACTTCTCTACTTTATTGTTTAGGCGTGACAATATATCTTTCACATCTAAAATTAATTTGGGCGAAGCCGTGGGCAACAACTAGTTAATTCTGAAATAAATTTTAATCTCACCTCCTCTTCACCGCAATCAGGTCTTTGCTCAGCTATTATGCAGATGCGTTCATCGCGAAGTACCCGCACGGAAAAAACAGCAATACGTCCTCGGTATATAAATTTCATGGGTTCAACGGCAAGCACGGTCGCTATGATATCGTCCATATTATGTTTTCGACCGGTTACCGTCATAAGACCGTCACGAGAGCCACATACAAAGACCAACCCTTAAATAAATAAATTAGGAATTGAATTGTCAATCATAAATATAAGTACCTAGATGTAATAAACATGCAGTCGCAAAAATAACTTACCACCGGGGCCTAGGAAACCAAGGAGTCCACTGCGGACATAGTGCTCCTCTCCAATTGGTTCCCCGTCTGAATCCAAGGGCCTCACTTGGAACACTGTGTTAGTGAGCCCTGGTAGACCCCAATAACCGGAGCCAGTTGCTCCAGAAAGAACGCAGATCTCGCCTACTTCGTCTGTCTTGCACAGATATGTAGGTCCTTCTATTTTTACCACTACTATTACACCTAAGAAAAAATGCATTCTATTATTTCATTAATTCTAAATGTTTAAAACATTTTAATTATTTGTAGTACTCGTGAATACATTATTTCCAATTATCTTAACTGGTGGTATGCTGGAAACATATTTGAATGTTTGTCGCAGTAGGTCACTCAAGTAATTCATGTATACGTGTTAATAGCAAGGGTGACCTACACGAGGGCATAACCTGCCCGCAGTCCTGCAGCGTGAGCGAGGTGAGCGAGTTCTCAGCGTCGACGCGAACCACGCCGTAGGAGAGGCCGGACATGGAGAGCACGCCACGGCCCGCCGAACTGCCGCCGCGGCCCGCGCGTCGCACGCACACCGTTAGCGACTCGCTGCTGCACGCGCACGGGCATATCGCGTCGCCGCGCACACCTCACCACAATAACACATACTAATTAAAACTATTGATCGCCCGCTGCTCTAAATTCAAGTCAAAATTAGTTTACACTGTGGACAAATAATAAGTCAATTAATTCTAAGCAATTATTCACAATTAAATTATAAATGTGTAAGTCAGTTGACATAAATCATCAAAAAAGCTCTAAAAACTATGAATATGCCAAATATTAAACACCTCCGTCCGCCGTCTTAGAATGTTCATTAAATTTTCGCTTCACATATTGATACATAGATTAATCTATGTTGGATCTCTACGTCTTCCTAAGGCATTCATCCGATTGTGATGAAACTTAGGAACTTTCACCCAAAGAATACAATACTTTTTTATAAACTACAGTCCTACTTGATTTTAAGTGACGATGCGGTCGATGATGTTATCCGGTGCTATCCTCATCACTTACGTCCCTTGACATGATTGAAAAAGAAAAGGAAACTCTGACACCGGCGACTTGTTTCTCTCTTCGTTCCATGTCTTAATAAAGGCAAAGGTATTTCAAGTAAATTTCGTATTTCCTTAATAAATCCTCAATAAGCCCTTTTTTAATAAGTTAAATTACGTTTTAGTAACCGGGCAACAAAAAAAGACCATTCAAAAGTATTGTCCAATTTGATAAAACCTTTGACAAATTTAAATAAAGGCACAAATAAAAAACTGATAACAGAGTTCAAATACGTACCATTAGCGTAGTTCAAATATTTCACTAAATAAACTGGCAAGTAATAAAATATCTACCTTCGCAAAAATAAAAATCAAGATAACAAACGTGATCAGAGCTCGAGATGTCCCAGCTCAAACTAAAAGTCTAGATTCCCGGGAGTGGATGCGCGCGACGCAGTCAGCCCCGCTCGGCCCCGAGCCCGATGCATGTGTGCATAAAGCAATAAAATCAATAAACCTGACATTGCGTACTAACGACCGTTTTATTATTCCGATATCAAAGATTTCGCCGCTTCCACGCCTAGTTTGTCCGCCATTTTAGGAAGCATCAAGCTCAAATTCTAAAATGGCTTCCTCTTTGCTATTATTAATTTTTGTGACAGAAAAACGCGTGTTTTATAAACACTAATATTATTCTGAAAGAATTCCATATTTCTAATAAGATTTTTTTTTCATTATTTTATAACATTCTTTCGAGCAAAATCTACATTACTATAAATATTTAACACTTTCATGTAGCACTACGTCTGAAGACATTACACAGGCATGGTAGTTTCAACTTCTTAACCCTCGAGTCAGTATGCAAAATTATCAAGTTTAACAACAGATATTTTTTTAAATTATATATCTCAAATATATCTCAAGTAAAAATCCTACATAACTAAGACATTTTACGAAATCTTTGATGCACATAGACTTTCTTTTCCGTAAAAGAGGTCTAGTTTAATAGGGTATCTACTCAACGATCAATCATCAACGACGATTCACTTTCTTCCCTACTGCAAAACTTTTTCTTATCTCTGACCACAAACTATTTTAAGTGAAATAAGTGAGGTATAATAAATAAAAACTAGTTAATTAGTTATCTTAGTTTAGGTAGCTTTGTGCCACCGTTAAGTAATCTGTAAACACTTTCTCTCTGAGTCAGTCTAACTCTAACACCTTTATCTAATTCTATAAAAAATAATAAAGCTGGTTCCCGCGAACATACTTACTTTGAAACTAAAGTATTACTTTTAGTTTTTTATTCAGTAGAATATACTTACCCACGAATAATATAATATAAACTAATGTAAAAAACATTTGAGGTATCATTTAAGAAAACATTTTACATTAAATGCTAATTTAGCAAGCAGGTTATATATTTACATATGCGATATAAACCACAAACGTAGGGGTAAATAACAGACACAACAAACATTTTATTTCTAAGTTATGTTTATATCTTAATTAAAATCCATGGTTTTGATTCAGGTCTATACTAGATATCATTATTCAGAGAGTATGCTAGAAATAAAACATGTATCACAGTAAGAGAAAATTTAAACAGTCGCTCTTTAAACGGTCATCTTGTGGCTGTATAAGACATAAGTTTTGCAGTATTTCTAAATAGTGATTTTAATAGAAATGTGACTGGTAATACTCGATAAATTTAAGTACAAGATTTTAGTTCCTGACAGCAGATGTAGCACTCTCAACATATTCCTCTTAAACATTGACTGCAACTGCTGAATAGTCCTTATATGAATGGAGGAAAGAGTGAAACATGATGTATAATACAATACACCTTTCTTCTTCTTCTTCTAGCTCTACAGCCATTTGTGGGCCTTGGCTTGATTAAGCAATTTAGATCAACATACCTTTGCTCTGAAAAACTGACAGGAACTGGTCACAGGATGACAGCGACCAAGGGTTGGCACCGTCGGCTACCAGAAGCATACGAAGTGAGCTCAAGGATATTTCCTTGTGATCTCTCGTTGCCAGCAGTCCCCAGTGCAGGTCTCGGGACTTAACGATCGCCACTGATGCCCTGTATGTAGCAATGAAAAACGTACAAATCATGGGCAAAATGTAGCACAATCAAATACTTGGACAGGTGTTACGCGAAATAAAAATATATATCTCTAAAGGTACAAATTCAATTAACAACGGTAAGAAAGCTATCGATAACATGTTATAAGCGCAAAGGATATGCGCTACATTGATTAAAAACTTAAAATTAAACGCTCTAGTGAAATTACAGGTTCCATAGGTATGTTTTATGTATTTGTAGTTGTTATATACTGTAGGCGTGGCCCTTATGGTGAAAATGAAACAAAAACCCTGAATTAATTTAAATATCCGTTTTCATTCGCAAAAAGTCTATCAATATTCACATATAAATTAAATTGCAATGTGCAAGAAATATATTTGCATATACATATGTATAATCAATCTAATCGCTTAAAATGCTGTATGTACATCCTATACTTAAACAAGTATAATAGTATTGATGTATTCTCACCTGTACTTAGTGATCATGTGCATCCAAGAGGCGGGGCTTACTTTCATCAGGGCGTAAGGAATGAATATCACATGCATGCCATTAAGAACACTCGCTAAGACGGCGTGCCAAAGACCAGTTTCACGCTTGAAGTCTAAGACGCAAACCATATGCTCGCCCTCGGTGTAGTTACAGGCTACCGAAAGCATCCGGCTGTGGGAGAGCATCGACGCTCTGAAAAACAAACGACACACTTCACGAGTGAAATTCATATGAGCACAAATTAAAATATTGGCTATGTTCGCTATTCATACAGTCGTAGTCACCACAATGATGCTTATTTTTATGGTATAAGGATCGTAATATTGAGCTATCCCGCAACTCATTTTGTATTGAACACTTAAAATTACTGCGATATACATTTTGCTGCCGATTCGTAAGCTGGGTGGAAGATAACTGGGCGTGTATGAAGGGCTCTATTGATTTTTAAGTGCGAAGCGATGAAACAGCATCTGTAAACATTTCAAGTCAATGTTTGCCGGCGAGGTGAATCTAGCTTCAGACGTCTAGCGCATCGTTCGATTCGAAATATTCCGCTAGATGTCCCTATGCAGTTGGCTGCATAGTAGCGCCGCGTGCATGGCACATCTGGTTACGAGAGATGGCGTTATAGCTGTAGCGTTGCACTCAGTCTACGCAAACTGCCGCGTCATAACGTTATAGACTTGGGGCATGCTTTGTTTTATTGCCTTTTACATTTCAATATTTCCACTTTTACTTTTCTTTTTCTATGAATCAAAAAATGTCATTAAAATAAACATTTTCAATTACTTTTAGTACCAAATTTGAAACTCAGAAACTAGCTACTTAGCATTCACATTACAAAGTTTCATGAACTAAGAAATCTCGAAGTCGTAGTCGAATCTTAAAAGCTAATACTTCATTTCATTTTGTTAGCTTGACTGGTAAGCCAAATTATTTAAATCATCAGGACAGTTGTCAAATTCTTGATATGATTGGACTCGGATGACTTAAGTATCGGCTATTATTAGTATATTAAGTATCGCATATTTTCAAGTCTCATCATCTTTTTACTGAGAATATTACTACTTATTAATACTACGAGTATTTTGAAGTAATGGAACACAAGTAAGAATGTGGGATGTGCAAGCAGGTTTTGGGAAAGGAAAGGGTTGCATGGATTACATCTTTTCTTTATGTATCTATGATCTATGATCACAGAAAAGTTTTTGGCTGTAAACTAAAAAAATCCCCTTTTGAAACCTTTGAAAGACGAAGAGTGTGGATTAAGAATAGGTGAGCTATTTTTAAAATGTCTCTTGTACGCCGATGACCAGATCGTGTTTGCGTCATCGGTGGAGGACTTACAACTTATGCTGAATGTATTGAATAATTCATTAAAAGGTATGAAGATGAATGTAGATAAGACGAAAGTAATGGTGATTGAAAGAGAACAAAGTAATACAATAATTTAAATAAATGTTAACGGTAAAGAAGTGGAACAGGTGGTAGAGTTCGTGTATTTGGGGTGTATGTTTAATAGAGATGGTAGGTATGTTAAAAATTTTGAACGACGAGTGAATGGCGGAAATAAAATGAATAAGGCTATAGGTACAGTAGTGAGGAGTCAGAATGTGTTTAGAAGGCTAGTCTGGCAATACACAATGCTGTACTAATCCCCACTTTAATGTATGAAAGCAAGGTAGGAAAAGCTGGGTTTGCCAGGAAAAACATGTTAGTAGCGTTAATGCCATTGAGATGCGATCCTTAAGATGTAAAGAAGCACAAAGTATATGTTAGGCGTGACTTTGAATGATAGGATTAAAAATAGCATTAAAAGTGGGTGTTGTAACTAGATTTTTTTTTTATTTGATTTCTCAATTATACTATATATTTAAAGTATATATTAGGTATACTTCGGTTGGTTTCGCCATGCTGAAAGGATGAATGAATAGAGAATAACGAAAGAATTTATGTAGCAATAGTGAGTGACAGTGTTAGTAGGGGACACCCTAGGAAAAGTTATATCGATCAGATTAGTGGCTTACTAAAAAGGGCGATATAAGGAGCACCCATAACCGACGAGCTCCTTCTACATTCATACATCTACGGATACATATCCGTAGATGTATGAATGTAGAAGAAGAGAGAGAGGTCTGCCAGGATTGCACCAAATAGAAATCCATGATCTCTGCCTACCCCTCTGGGTTACGGGCGAGAGCGCATATTTATTTATTTATTTTTAAAAGTCACAATCACATAACAATCGCCTTTCTCAATTAATGGCTGCATCGGTGCATATCCGCAGACGTATTTTTGGTTGAGAAGATGTAATAAAGTTATCATTATGACGTATTCTATATTCGTACCCAGAGTCCCTCTGGCTCTGGCTCTGGCTAGATTGATAAACATTTTTCATAAATTAAATAATTTAGTATGATAACAAAACCATGCCAAAAAACATTGAATGTCCAATTCGATGCAAAACAACTGTTTCAGAGCAACGAGGGGCTCGAAAAATCCGGCAACAAAAAAAGATTTCTTTTACACTAATAAGAACAATGTTAATAATTACTTTTTTCTTTCATGTACATTTTATCCTAGAGTTTGCTTCCACTTTTCTTTCTATTTAGGAATTTGCATTGGATATACAAACAGACGTTATTCATTACGCGTAGTAACTTAATTGCTTCGATGAATATTTGAACAGAATTGGACGTTGACGGACATTACTTTAGCTGGTACCACTATTTCAATACCCACACACTTTAAACCCAGTCCTCAAGGCCAATCCTGGTCCATAGAATCAGAAATGGTACCTCGATTGATCGTCATTTGCTACATCGACCTACTTATTACTAAACAATTCGGTAAAAAGCGTATAGTGTCAGATATGTTTAGCCAATTTCAAGATTAAAAATCAATTATCTTACACCTAATCCTCATAGTTATTAGTCATCCCCTTTTCCACCTTTGCTTCCTCTTATCTACACCCTCTTAAAAAGTCTTGCCAGACTTTTGCGTAATTTTTGTTAGTTTACTTTTGATGTCTATGGAAGGTAGTGGTTACATAACATCCGGTGATCCGCTTACTCGTTTGCCTCGTTATATACTTACCTAGTGACTATGACACCCATAGCGGAGCCGTCGGCGGCGGAAGTGTGTTCGATGTGAGCGGGACTGTCCTCGGCGGGTCGCGGGGGTGGGATCCAGTCGCGCGGGGGACGCGGCAGCTTCTCTGTCGACACCCAGTGCAGCGAAGGCCATCCACGGAACGATACAACATCGCCCGACGAAGTCTTTGGGAGGCCTGGTTGTGTACAGTTCACCATTAATATTTATCATGCAAAAGGAACATTATATTCATATTCATAGATTAGTAATTGACGCTTATCCAATCCAACAATTATCGTCGAAATGACGAGCGTGTCTTATATTTGGATATAAGTTTGATATAGTGAATGGGAATAAAGAAAAATATTATGAAGAGCTTTCTTCTTAGTTGAAGAAGGATTTTAAGCAGGTGAATAAAGGTTGTGAGAACAGCCCCTTGATTCTACTAACACCTGTTTAGACATTTTTCTAACAAATCGTTTTCAAACCATATAGATTTGACATACCAGTAGTAACCATTACGACAGCATTAAAACAGCAGAATTACGGCCCTAATGGATGGATTTGTAAAGAATCGCTTTTAGAACTCCACATAGTGCTGACTGCATGTAATTGAGAATATCCTGATAATATTCAGTGTTCGACAATGAGAATAGAATTAGTGTTCATCGTTGTGTATAAAATCATGACTGCGTTGCGGTGTTATTGATGTGGCAGGCTAATGTTTTACATTTTCATACGGCTTTAACGATAAGTAACATCGAATGTGTCAGCGGCAGTATTGAACATAGAAACAGACTATGAGTAGATAGAAAGTGATGCGGTAGACTTTAAACATATCAAAGTGCACCATTGACGACGTTATTACCATTACGTATAATTTCCTATGATCTACTATGGATCATCCTGCTCGTGTCGTCTCTTAATAAAATTAGTTTAAAATAAGTAAAATCTTGTAATTCACTGCTTGTATGATATCATTCTATTACATTCTATTATATTGATTTTTTATTTTTATTATGATATAATTCAAGTAGTAGAAGATGAAAAAGAAAATTTTGTATGCGAGCATGCTAAAGAGTTCCTATACAGTCGTCGTTCTCCCGACGAACCGAGAATACTTTTCTAATAAAAGGTCTGCTAGGAGGGTGCAATTAGCACGAGCAACAAATAAAAGGAAAAGACTTTGTAACGTGTAATTTAAATATGTTTTAATTAAGAAATCAATACGAGGCGGAAGCAATTTAGACGTAAGGAATTGGTTTTCTGGTTTAAAGTGACTAGAATTCAGGCTTGCCCAATCAATTGTTTTATTTTCTTTTTTTATATCGCATGTACCCAAATGTTTAATTAAATGTAAATAAATTAAAATCATACTGTCAATGCTTAACAGACTTAAAGTTTGCAAAGTTAGATCTGATTAATTTCTAACTTATCTCTATTCTAATATTATAAATATAAAATATTTGTTGTTAGTTGGATTGTTTATTTGTTCCGGATAAACTCAAAATCTAAGCTCTTCTATCATAGAATAACTTAATCTTATATATTACTTCTGAAGTGAAAACTTTTGCTGCGTTATACGATATTTGGTAGGTGAAAATCTTATAGATTCGGAAGATGGACATGCAACTTGCTTATTTGAATTTGAAACAGTTTCGAAGATTTTTTTTTTCATTTATTTTTTTACAGACAGCAAAAAGTATATTTCCATTGCTATCCTAACCCTCACCTGTCAAATCTTCTAACCCCTTTCCAGGACTATATTTAGACCTCCGGTATCCCACGCGTCTGATAACTCTACCACTGTTAGCTTTCAGTTGGTCTGTCGTAAATTGTATTCGTTTTGTATCAACGTAGATAGTGTCCCGCGGATTTCAAACATCATCGCATTCAAGATCCTATATTATTTATCATACTAATGTAAAAGTGTTTTACATTCATTATAAACTCTAAATCTAATTAGAAGTTCGCAAAGTCTAATTTCATTTACAGCTACTATTAGCTTCTTATAAGTACTATTAACCTCCTTCATAGAGACAAATGCATTGTGGCTAAATTATGCGACCAAAATTACAGACATTATGGCCAAAAGACGATTTTTGAGATATTTAGTGATTTGTCCGTCTTCCTTTTTTACACATTTTGTTAAGAGAAGAGATTTTTCGGAATTATTTGGTTACAATGTAAAGAAAAAAGACAATGCCAAAATTTGCGGTATTAAACGATTTGCCCAGAATGCACGATAGCACATATATTCTGATTATCACAAGCACATCGCCATGGTTTAGCAACTGTTGGTTTTATATTTTTATAACCGATCGTATCATACAGATTCGACTGAAATGCGGCATTAGAAAACAATTACGACAGCATTAAATTGTAGAATTTGGGCCCTGTACTTACGTAATTGTACGTTTTTATTCGTACCAGTGATCATTACCAAATACAAGTATAGTGCAGTACTGACCTTTCAGGCAGGCATCCGATGTGAGGGCGTATTGTATTCCGCAAGAGCCAAGAAGGAACCCAACTTGCTGTAGACCAGCGTCACGACGAGTGAGTGGCACTTCTATAGGCACAGGCACAACGCCAGCTTGGAGACAGCCATAGAAAGCGCACATGAAATTTATAGGGTCGTTATTTGGATAAACCAAAGCGACACGGTCACCCAATTTGATGGAATTGTCTCCAGTCATTGGTCCTCCACTGGTGCTCTTTGATGTAAAAGTTTTATTCAGCAAAGCGTAGGCTATCTTAAATGAACGGCTGAGGAGTTTACCTGTTTTGGATAAATGGAAATAATTAATAAAAAACAACAGTATTTTAAAAATATTTTAGATACGAATCGTTTAACCATTCCAAAAATGCAAACAATTGTATAATCAATTTATAAAGTAAATATTTGCTAATTTCAAAACAAAAAGCGAATCAAAGAGTGAATTATCGGTATTCAAAATGTTGTTCGACGAATGCTTTAACAATAACTGCTCGTAAAAAGGACAGTATTGATTGATTCGATTTACCATTCATTCTTTCATGAAGGAGATTGTACGCGTTACTTCATAACATACCGTATGTAAGGGAATTGCTGAGTTTCCCATTTGGATCCAAAACTGTTGCGACGTTTGCTTTGAAGGACGCGGTTCCATATCTTTGCAGAGCAGCTTCTAGGTTCCTCGGTAGGCCAGCGGGTACTACAAGCTGTTCGCCCACTGCCGGTGTCATTGTACCACCTTCTGGTTTCGGTGCATTCGGATCTTTGGGGTTGGCAGCTATTTCTAGCTCAATATCATCGTCTTCATAGAACTCAGGTAGGGGACGACGTTTGGGACGCTTCAGTGTATTTAGCAATTGCTGGATCTTCGCTGACACCTGCAATTTTTTTCAATTAATAATTCTTTTAAGCTTAATTATAATTTAAATCAGTTTACAAATCGTCAATCGTCGTCAGTCGAACGTCTACTGCTAGACGTAGATACCTTCAAGGATTGCTATCGGTCTGTCGATCCATTTTAAAATGTTTTTATTTATTAACTTAACAAGGTAAGCAATAATTGTACCTTCCATCGACCGGTGCCGGTGCCCGTATCTTCGGGCTGTGTATAGCACTGCACTCTATCTGCGACCAGGGCCCCGCCTCTCCGAGCTCCGGAAGTGGTGTGCGTAACGTCCGGTTGTACATCTGAATATATTGATAACTTTGAATAAAAAAAAACAGTTTCACCCAACAATGTCTCTCACTTTATGCGATCTTTAATCATAACATTTGGTATAATGTACAAATTAAAACTTTAGACAAGTTTAAAGAGAACGGCTCCATAGGGATTGTACTGGGAGATCTATTTTACATTTTACTATATAAATTTATTAATATTGATTTCATGACTAAACGAAATACGATATTTTTTGGATTTCAACAATGATTCTAAGACAAAATAAATGACACGAAAACAGATTTTTCTGATAAGTTCAAGTGATGTCCTACATCCAACCGATAGTATAGTCGTTTATGATCACATGGAAAACCTCACTTGTAAACAATAATCTGGTAGTGTACTTCAGGTGATGTAAGGTCGTAATGGTATACTTACATGCTGGTAGATGAGCACTGATTTCGGACAAGTCGATTTCGGTCCTTTCTTTTGGCGCGTGTTTCTTGTCGCGCAGGTGGTGTGGCTGCGGCAAGGGGTGCGGCACGGCGCGGGGGTGTGGAGCTGCTGGGCGGCGCGCGGGTGGTGAGCCCATCTCCGGCGGCGGTGGCAGCTCGCTGTCTCCCGCGCACGAGTCATCATCGGAACTAGATGCTACAATGTATCGTAGTATTAGGTCCTTACATATGAAATGGGCGTTATCAAAGCAAATAACTTATATATTTAATTAATCAAAGTAAATATCATTTTGACCGAAGTATATATTTTGAAGTATATACCATTTTAAAAATTGTGAGTGCAAGAATCAATACAGTCTGTTAAAGCGGTTTAAACTGGCTCATCGGAATTGACATTTTGGACAATCCAAATTCCGGAACAAGTCGTAATCTGTTGAGGCAAGGAGCGTTGAGTACGATAGGTATCAAAGACATTCCAATCGCAGCTCCTCTAGATTGGCGACAGTCTGTCGTGAAGCGTGTGCTCGAGCGTTGTCCTGAAGCAGTAGTGGGCTAGAGAAATTGATCGTTCTTGGTTGTTTGATGGCTAGCTACTCAACCATGGTCTGTAGTTGTTGACAATACAGGTTGTCCGGCCAGATTTTAGGAAGCTGTAGTAGATGATACTGGCTCTGGTCCACTAAAAACTCACCGGTACTTTTTTCTACGTCAACTTTTGCTTCGTGCAGTATTTGGCCGGTCCTCCTGGGCTTAACCACTGTGATGACCATTTACTATAATACTACAGGGTCCAATTTTATCGCAAGTAACAATACCATTTAAAATCCCGTCGTTATTGTGACAGTTAAGTAATGTAAGGCAGCATTCTGTTTGTTGGTTTGCTTCAGTCAATTCATGCCCATTTTACGGGCTTTTTCACTTTTCCAATTTGCTCTAGGTGAATTTAAATTGTTTTGTCACTCACTGCCGGCTCCCGCTAACTAACGTGATTTTTGTTGGATCCGCTTCAAC
>JWHW01044549.1:62741-119476 GCA_000931545.1 Papilio glaucus
GAAGTTGCGAAATTACTTCGCGTCGCGTTATTTATAAAGTTACTAGCGAATACAAGTAAACACGATAAATTATACAAAATAATCGCGATGGTTCAAAAGAATAATCATCTCTAATAATAATTACAAGGTGTTTAAACGTCGCTAACTTTGATAATATATCTATATAATATATTGAGCATCTATTGAGTCTTCTGATATTATGTTTGTGATAAAGGATTTTATATTCGCCCACACAGAGTTCTCGAATGGTATTTATTTGTCCATACAATCTTTTATTTCATCGCGATTGAGAGGAAGGAAGGGGAAAACAAATTAAAATACAACGATATTATTTCTTTAAAAAAAACTTTTCAAAATATACTTACAAAGGTCGTGACGCTCTCTGTCTGGACTTCTAGCCATCATCGATGTTCTTTTAGATGGCATAGGCAAAGATGGTTTGGGCCGATTCTGCATCTCAGCAAGGGCTTGCTGTACTGCCTCCTGTCTCACTTCTGTAAGAGGGGATCACTATTATTACATGCATACTTTCCACTGCCTGCCTGCTAGATTGAAGCGTCCAAGATATTCAAATTACATAATCACCATTTGAAGTAAACCAAAGCTTGTGCCAGTTGGTTTACAATTATTCGAACCGATAATAATAGCTGAAGGATTAAGATTTTCAATACTATTAATCATGTCAAGATATTTATTTTTTGCATATAATTTAATGACATCTTCGACGCTTAAGTCTAGAAAATCCAGACTGAACAGTTTTGTGCTACTGAAGAATTTCAGATTAGTTACAAAACAAAAGGAACACAATTCTATAGTGCATTAAAGTCATGCAAATTCTGTGATATACATACCCGCCCTATAAATGATATAACCGTAATCTATCATCATCTCACTGCCCTTAAATTGATATAACTTTTTTATTTATAAACCGATTGAGATAAAACAAACATTCAATGTTTAGTGAAGCTTTCCACAATAGATTAGTGAAAACCGCACCCAAATCAGTTAAGCTGTTTCTGAGATTAGCGGTAACAAACGAATAGGCAAACAGACAAAAAATCTAATAATCATTCTTTTGAGTTTTATTGCGTTTATGAAGGCACCCGATAACAGTTTTTCTTAAATATCTTCCATGTACAGACAGCGATCACTTACATTTTTGTTATATGTATAGATATTCAACACAAGTTCCTTCCCGGTGACTTCGGGGGGAGGTCAACAGTGGTGTCTGCCGTCCCAATGTCATAGTTGTCCGATCTATGAGAAATGAGCTCACGGTATCTTGAGATCTTGTAAAGATACGAATTGTTCGATTCAAAATAAAAACAATCGTTACACTTTTTCGTTTCATATAACCTTAAAATGTTGCCTCTCGTAAAATACAAATCACACTGTCACAAAAGAAGTTTTACTTCAAAAATAATTTTACTTAGCTCTCATTACGATATATTACGATGGGTGATTTCTTATCAAGCTTCATTGCTTCGCTATACAAATGTTTATATCCTCTATTTCACCCTTTTAACGTTTTATTCTTACTACAAATGTTAGCGCAAGTCCCTCTCCAAGGTAACATTTATCTTTATGCTAAAAGTCATTTATATTAATTCAGACGAGAAAATTTATAAGAGTTCTTTCGTATTTATATATTAGTATGGGTAATACGGAAGAATTGTTTGTTCATGTTGACGATTTAATCCTAAAAAATTATCGATCGCAGCCGGTTAATCTTCACAATATAATTTTTTATTTGATTGTATTACAATCGTATCGCAAAGTACGAAAAATTTCGATGATTTCCTAACATATTTGAAAACTGGTTTTATGAATTAGATTACAATTCTTATCTATTTTATACATATTTTAAAACGATTTAATTATAATTATAACGACGACATCTGCTGGAACATAAACTGAAAAGCACATGAACAAGTGAAGAAATAAACAAAAATCGCGGATATATATATATAAACCTACTAATACTAAGTGTATAAATATTCGCGTAAGATATAACAAAACATCATCTCTAAATGCTCATAGAAAACAGTGATTTTTGTGAACATACTTTTTTCGCATTTGTTATTGAGTAACAGAAAGTGTTTAACGAGATAATTGAGACTGCTGTGTAATAACATGCCAATACGTATATCGACATAGATCGTGGGACCTATAAATATTAGCATTAAAAAGTTGTTAAGGAGGAACCTTTACTAGCCCCACATTTTCATTCAGATGAAGTGAGAATTTGGTTAACATCCTCACAATATTATGGTTTCTTCTTTACTATATTTGTATATATGGTGTGTACACACACGCGTGTGGTGTGTGATATCGCACTTTATGTTTAAACTTCTTACGGAATGGTTATTATTACACAGACCGCATTGTTCCACACACATGCACAGTTTTAATCATAAAAACAGCTTTTTCTTAAACCAGAAAATTTTGTTGACATATAAACACACGAGTAGTTATTATTAAAATAATCGAATCGCCGTCCTGGTGATATACAATACTACTAATACAGTTTAACCAAATAAAAGCCATACTGTCGATAATTAATAAAAAATGTAAGCTTATTGCGTTAACAATTACACAAATAAACACAGTACCTGTTGAATTTGACATTCCTTTAAATGTAACGTTTAATATTAATAGATAATTCCAAATTATAATATTTCTAAGCTCTATTTCACAGTGTCCAAGGAACAGGTTTTGCACGTATATAATTCAATTTCTTTAGTATACTAGTGACTATAATAAAATGACGTTTATTCCTGAACGTTACTTTAGACCGGTTTTATTAAAAATATATTGATAGCTTTTGTAACGACGGGGAAGACCTGGCAGTTTATATTTTTCATATAATTCAATTCACACACATTAATGATTTTTAAACAGTGGCAAATAGAAAGGAAATAGGCTCAAAAGTATTTGCATGTGATCTGCCTATTGGGATAGCTGGCTGTCAAAACTGAAGACTGAGAATGACAGAGTTGTTTTCTCCAAAACTGCGTTTGGCCAGGCCAAAACGGCGAATTATATAGAAGATGTAGGAGTATAACCTGCAACTATGTTTGAATTGCCAACTTTAAGTGGTAATCGGCCGGACACCTTGCTTGCAGAACGGATAGGCGATGGGGCCGAAGGTCCTAGAGAGGCGGCCACGTATAGATTGACGCAGCGTAGGTAATCCTCTCACAAGATGGATCGATGATCTGTTCAAAGTCGCGGGAGCTCACTGGATGAGGGCGTCAGGGACCTATCTTTGTGGCGATCAATGGGGGAGCTTATATGTCCAGCAGTCGACGGTTATCGATGACGATGAAGACTAATAGAAGATGGGTTTATCACAATTGATATGCATAAATTCTTTTACTTTGATAGGCGAATTTAATTGAATCCATAGATATAATAATTCATAGGATCTAATTAGCAGTAATTTGTCACGAATTTTATTTAGCAAATAATATTTTGTAGATTGCCTTAAAAGTAAAACATAATAATACGGAAAAGTAGACTAATAAGAAGAAACACTTTGTATAATTTAATTTCAAAACCTTCGTACCTTCACTATCCAATATTTTTGATTTATAAAGGTTCAAAGGATCAGATCAATTCATTTCAATATAGGGAAGTGAAACTTGAAGAGAATTATTTTAATACCATTCTAAAAGCTATAGGGAAGAGCTCTATATCCAAGTTGATTGGCGTCAGGAGTAAATTGAAAACGGCAATTTCAATCGGAAGCTCTACCGATAAGGTTAGTTTGAATATCAAATCGCGTTTATTAAATGAAATGGATTTGTTAAGCGAACATGTTTTCGGTGGACCAATGTTGACACAGTAAACAGCTATGTTTTACGATATTTAGCTACCTGTACTGAAACAAAAACTAAAATAAAATACTGCCGTACGCATAGTAATTTACTTTATATGTAATTATTATATTAAAATATCTTAAACATTTTGCCGGAAATCGTTTGTTTCACTATTCTCGACATAACTTTGTACCTTTTTGATGTCTACTATCTGATAAGCGAGATATCTGATATATAAAGCGAGCCACTCTTTAAATTTATAATATACAAACTGTGTCGCAAACGGGGCTTACGATTTGGATGACATATAATATCCATATTGATGTGTTATTCACAAAAACTCAAATTTCTTTAAAAAAATATTTTTTAGAGCGTAATATCTCTACATAGTCATCAAGTGTCAATGGATGATAACTTCTTGAAATTCTACATGTCGTTAGATATTATGTTTAGTCAAATATTTAAAATATCTACCGAAAAAATACAATGTTTAGATGACAGATGACAACGCAGATCGAAGCTAGGTTTACGAGTATAAGTAGTTGATATTAAAAGGTTATAAGGCCCCAGTATAACTCGTTTAATGGTCATAATATGACAAACCACGAGTTGCAAATGGCTTTATACTCGTACCCAACAAGTAAGTAAAGTACACTTTATAAATATTGAATCAACATCAATAAATATGAGGTATACAATACGACCGAAATAACTTGCGAGCGAAGCAAAAAGAAATCTCCGTTCAATTATGTTTGATTCGAGATGTAGGAATAAAACAGGGATAGGAAAAGATATAAAGATAAATATCAGAAATAGACGGTGATATATAAAGGACCCGAATTATTATATCATGTTTGCATACGAGTTGCTGATAACTTTTATTTTAATAATCTCTTTTATTACTGTGGGCGTCCAATTAGATAATAGAGTGATGGTTTTTACTAATTGAAATTAAAATGGGCGCCGAAAGTCGTGTTATTGTTCTTATCTGGTGGTCGAACCTACCTAACCGAGCAAAAGCTATCAAACATCACATTACATCGGCTACTTTTTACCACCAGCAGCATGTCGCGTGAACTTCCTTTTATCTTCGGGAAATCGGATTTTATAAGTATATTTAATATTCCATTTTCTATGTAAAGTAAGTAAGAATAGTACGAGGTCACGCGTGCTGATTGATAAACTTCAAATATCGTGGATATATTTTTTCTCACATATTATCGTACTCACGCGATATCTCCTGGTCCAGGATACGGCATAAGAAATTCATACCCTTATCTGTTATATGTTACATAATATGTACATTGATAAATTACAAGTTACTGTAGTATATAGGAAAAATACTGTGTTTGTAGGTAGATTAACATTATATAAATATGTAGTAGGTAGTTCAGTTCATGTTAAGAGATCTAGAATAAATCAGTCCGTCCGCCAACCCCGCCTTTCATTCACGTCTTCAGTTATTACAGTTACCCGAGTTAAATCTGGGGATAACAGTGTCTTAAAATACTATATACCTTTACCTTCACTTATCTTATAAATCGATTTTGAAATTTGCAATTAATTTACAATAATTGTTTCTTTATTATAGCCATTTACGGACATGCACGAAACAAATGTATTGCAGACATGAAGTTAGTCACAAGTACAATTGTATAAGTACATATATGGACTCTCCAATCACAGCCACTTGTGTCAATTCAACACTTAAGAAAGTGTGTCATGTAGTAATGATGGCTCCACAAGCATAGGAAGCCGGGCAACAACTTTGATTGGAAGTGTTCCTTTCAAATAAAATAACATTTTTTTTTGTCTAATGCATGCATCAATTTTACAAAACACTATGTATGCTCATGTGAGGTTTAATTTGTGTGGTAAATTTAAATGTATGAATTAGAAAAATATTCAAAAGCCGGACTGAGTTAGAGAACCATATTCGATATATAACCTTAAACTTTCGTGGTTTTTACTAATATAAGGTTTGTAAGAAACGGGGTTCTTACCACGATTAGTCTTTTTGAGCTTCCGATATTTCGTGTCGTGTCCGATATGTGCCGATATGTATCGGGAGCTCAAAAAGGCTAATCGTGGTAAAGGTTACATATCATATTCGAGCTTTAGCTTTAGCATAAAACCTTTGTCTCTGTCACAAAGGACAAAAACGAGCTATAAGGATTAGCTATAATAACTCGATCAACTGAAATAAAATTGACGAACTGCGTGTTTATTTATGTGTTGGAATTTTATTTGTAAATATTTATAGGCAATATTGCCAACATTCATTGTTTAAAAGTGCGAAACTTCGCACGCATATAATTATTCGGTGTTCATATGTAAAATTTAAATGTCAAAACATCGTTTGCGGATTTATTAACATATATACACACATATTAATGAGCGTCAACGGGTCCACAAAACTTGTTAGTTTTCTAATGTTTATTACACGAAATACAATCATTGAATTGGAATATAACAATTTATGCCGGTTACAAGGGGCGTTCTCCCAATTTATTCATTAGCATTTCCACAGAGAACTAATACTTTAATATTACACCTATAGCTATATAACGTAAAACAGCCTATGATGTTGAATGACATTAAGCATAGACAATATCTTAACATCAAATATCACTGACATCGTTAACAACATATAAAACAATACTTTTAACAACATATAAAACAATAAAGGATAGGCTATATCCATATATTTATAAGTAACTCGTGTCTTTTACATCAATTATAATATAACTATAAGAACGGTTGCACGGATTGTTTTTGATGTTTGATCTGTTGAATTTTTGTCTGCTCCGAATAGCGGGATGATTTATCAATAATTAAAACATAAAAATCATCAGAATATCACGACGAATATATAATTTTATAGTATATATAATTTTAATAAGGCGGAACGAAGCTTGCCGGACCAGCTTGTTTTATCTAAATGAAAGTACTAAAATTACATCTGGGATTGGGTAATTTGCAACCAAATGACAGTACGCTGGAAATACTTCAAATATGTTAATAATTGATTTTTCAGCTATTCTGTTATATAGTTAAAATTTCTAACAAATATTTTTTTTCGACTTACGGAACCTTTATTACATTAGTAATTGCTATCTCTGGCTACAAGGACTAGCTTTTAAGGTTAAACGCAGTGCTATTTTCTAAACGCAGTACTATCGTAGCAAAGTTAGAAATGTGTTGTTACTTTAATAAAGGAATTAAATCCTTTAACTGCATCCATGCTTAATCATGCGTTAAAATGACTGAATTATAAACATATATGAGTACACTTCATTGGGTTACAAATTTAATTCATTTGACTGTGACAACGTGTATTTGAAATTTAATCCATAATAATTAAATCTAACCGCATTGCAAATTTTGTGTACGTATCGACTGACTACTTAGCTAAAGGATTTTTTTTATAAATATATGATTTATAGGTCTAGGTAAGAATCTATTAAAAGGACAATGAAGGGTCTTTAAATCTGAATTAATTTTAAAAATTCCTTATTTTTATTCGAATGTTTGAAATTGATGACAGTAAGTAAAACGGAAGATCATACGGCTTTGAAAATGGTATTTTTTTATGATATAAGGTGGCAAACGAGCAAGCAGATCACCAAATGTTAAGTGAACGCTACCCATAGACATCCGCAACAAGCAAATATGTTGCATGATATACAATACATGAACTAGCTGATGGTCTTGAGGAGAGAACAATTAGTGGAAGTTTTTGTTGAGTCGGTATTTTTAAGCCTTTTATTAAAATTCTCTTTATCAAAATTCTTTTAATATCAAACTATATGTCTAAATCAGGGCTGTTGTTCATATACGAATAATATTAAATTCTTCGGAAGTTGTAAAGCTGTAAGTTCTTGTTTTATTCTTCGGAAAAAAAATCGATTGAATTTTCGTTTCAGAGTTTCAACCAGCAATCCATTTGGCTTTCTAGAAACTCGAAAATTAGAAACTATCCATTGAAAATAGGGCTATTCCATTACTGTTTCCATTCGTATATTCGAACTAGCCAAGTCAGACATTAGGCTTCAATATATCATCCGAAGTTATGAGAAATAATTTTATTTTAAGTTGTTATAAATAAATTTCAGGACTGACCATTGAACTTGGCGCCCATTTAGATCTCACTTCTTTTGTCGTTGAAGTCAACAACCAATATAATAATATTGAACTTGGCTCTGATTTCACATTTATGTTTTTGATGGGATATCATTATTTTTGTTCATTATTCCCTACGTTTACGGTGTATAATTGTCTTTTTTGTACGCCTCCCCGCCTCGCTGTTCCACGCCCGCTATACGCTATACCGTGAGTCGTGGTCCGAAATACCTATTATTTAATTATTTGTTATTACTTACTATATTGATATGCAATATTAAAATTATAATATATATTAAATCTCAGTTAATAAGGTAATACATACGAAAATTGGACTATACTCTTAGTTATAAGTAGCATATAAGTACTAAAAATTGAGGGTGGTATTGCATTCGTTATATATTCAAGTAAAGCACTTAACATAAAGACCGGCTGTCATCAATTTTCATTGCTGCTTCTTAAATAACCCAGGCACAATAAGTCAGTGTTCCTAATAGAATCAATTAATTGAAAAGAGGTTGTGAATAGAAAAAAAGCAAAAAAGAAGAGAGAAAGATGAATTTTTTTTTGTAAAATTACTGTATGATTAAATACATTATTTAAATTTAATGCGATTCTGGCACACCTCTCTCGCTTCTTCGCATACTCGTCAATTATGGATGCTCCTTACATCACTCTTTTTTAGTAAGCCACTAATAAAGTTCTTCTAGGGCGTCCCCTACAAACACTGCCACTCACTTTTAATACGAAAATTTGTTTCGTTATTCTCTCTTCATTTATCCTTCCAAAAAGCCCGAACTACCGAAGCATACCTTTCTCAATTCTATAGGATATAACTTTTATTATTTATAAACTGGTTGAGATAAAACAAACACTAAATGTTAAGTGAAGCTTACCACAATACATTAGTAAAAACCGCACCCAAATCAGTTAAGCCGTTTCTGAGATTAGCGGTAACAAACGCACAGACAAACAGATAAAAATTCTAATAATCATTATTTGGGTTCTATTGCGTTTAGGAAGGCCCCTAATAATAGTTTTTCTCAAATATTTTCCATGTACAGACAGCGATCAGACATTTTTATTATATGTATAGAAGATTAAATATAAAAATGTTTCGGAAATTCGTCAAAAATGCCAAAGGAAAGAAAAAAACAATCGAGAATGAATGGTGTTCGTGATGAGAATGGGGACCTTCTGAATGACGAAGTAGCAATTCTGAAGAGTTGGAAGGGATATTTCTGAAAGTTATTTTGAATGTTAGGAGGCATCTGTATCTAAGAAAGGAAATACTCATGAAGAACATGAGAAACTTTGAATGAGATTGTGATTGCGATGAAAAGAATGAAAGTAGGCAAAGCACCCGGGTAGGACAGAATTTCCTTTGAAATGCTAAAAGCTGGAGAAGAGTTAGTTGCAAGCCTGCTGTGAGTCTTTTTCAATATATGTTGGAGATATGGCCTACTACCGGAAGATGGTGTACAACCGTCATCGTCCCTTTACATTATGGAAAAAGGCTCACAGCAGGATTGTAATATTCACCTTCTCAGCATGGTGGGAAAACTTTATGCTAAGATACAGATTGAAAGAGTAATGAAAGAAACAGAAGAAAGAATAAGGGATGTGCAAGCAGGTTTTAGGAAAGGAATGGGTAGCATGGAGCAGATCTTTTCTTTACGTACAATCACAGAAAAGTTTCTGGCTCATAGCCAAAAAAAAATCTGCGCCTTCGTAGACTTAGAAAAGGTCTATGATAAAGTTAAAAGAGATGATCTGTGGTCAACTAAAGTTGAGTTTGGATTGAACAGTGACCTCATACCCGCATTAAAGTCTATTTATAAAGATTCTACTGCTTGTGTTAGGATTAGCGGGGCCTACTCAGACTGGTTTAGCATCAATAAAGGTGTAAGACAGGGCTCTGTATTATCCCCGTGGCTATTTAATCTCTTTATGGATGATTGTTTGAAAGTTTTGAAAGACGAAGAGTGTAGATTAAGAACGGGTGAGCATGTTGTAAAATGTCTCTTGTACGCCGATGACCAGATGGTGTTTGCTTAAATAATTCATAGAATTTATTTATTTAAAAGTGAACATTTTAAGGGACTCCATGAGATGTCTTCTTTATGTTAGTGGGTTGGGTTCCATTGTAATGTCCAATAACTGGTTTGGTCTTACGAAGTACTGTATGACAAATTTGATTCCTTTACGAGATCATTGAAATGTGTGCATTATTCGTGAACACAGAAGTACCCACCATTTACGCATACCCATTATTTACAAAATCAAACAGCTTCATTACAATAACACATATATAGATAAAAAATACTTAAGTAATAAGCCTTCTTGATTTTTATTTTATACACAATACTTTCTAATAGCGCGCATGTGTTGTGTGTGTACGTCTTTGCGTGCATGTGTGTTTTTGCGTGCGTGGTTACGCCTAAATAGGTGTGTAAAAAGAAAGCAAATACTTTAATTATAGAACTTGGGTATACCTAGTGATAGAACTTTCAATTAAGAAGGCCTAATAGACCGTGGCGACAAGCTCGTATCTCAAGTTTTTGCTGGAGAAGCTGAGACGGTGCACTATTAGGTATATAGTATATTATAAACTGGCACCTAATCATATTAAAGACTTACATAAAGTATAAAAGTTGAATACTTTGCTATCCATTTTTTTAATAATTATTAAGACGATTTTCTTAAATTATAATGTAATTTGAGCTGTAAATGTACTAGGGTGGTATATATGGCGTATTAATTATATTGAAAATATGAATAAGAAGCGACAGAAGAAAAAATAATCATCCAAAAGTGGGTTTCAGTGGTCAGTTGGAAGGTACCCCCAACAAGGACTTACCATCGAATAGATTGGTGACATACTTAGAAATCCTAACCGACGAACGTATAAAAGTTACGTGGAGTTCAAATTTGAAGCTTATAACTTGTCTTTTTTGAAGTGACAACTTCATTTCTTCGTTAGACGATATTTGGTAGAGGAAAATTTTATAGGATCGCGTAAATAACATGCGCAAAAATCTACATGCGTCAGTAACATGCTTATTTGAATTTAGAACAGTTTCGACGATTTTTTTTAAATTTATTTTTATTATTTTTTTAATTGTATTGTTACATTATTACAACTACTATTTTTTTTTAAAGTTGCTTAATAGATAGGAAAATTGATATTCCCATTTCCTACCCATCTCTTCCCCATCAAATTTACTTCCCCTTCCCATCCTTTCCTTTCTGGCAAATAAAGGACGGGCAGGATAAAAAGACTAGGATTAGGGCTTCGAAACTTCACTCACGAGTGAAAACTTAAAGATACTTCTACTTCACACCTTTGTTCTGTGAGGAATTTCACCGGTCGAGCTGGCCCATTAGTTTAACAGGCTGACGTTGTTGTGGGATCTACCACTGTTAAAAACGCGTGTTAGCCGAATGCGTTAAGGCGAAACTTTTTAAGTAAGTCTAGTCTAAGTCTACTATGTGGTAAAAACTAAATTCATAAAATGTAATTCAGTATTTTTCTTATAAATATATGTATATAATTTAATATTTAAAAATGAGCCGTACTCGCACCAAAAACAAAAAAATACACCCAATAAATGTTGTCCCACAAACACGAATAATGGTTACAGAGAGCAATAGGTTCTTTATAATAGTATGACTCACCCGAGTGGTAACGACTCTCGTTCCGCGTGAGTCGTCTGTTGGTCCTTCCTGGCGGCGAGCGGAGCGCCGCGGCCGACCTCACTGCGACGCGATAAAGAAACCACACATGTGACCACACGCTCACACATCAACGATGCGACCGAAACTATACAATTTTAGAACCGAACGTTTTCGCGCCAAAATGATAATAAGCAGAATAAATTATTATTAGTGTTTTACTTAAAAATGGTTAGTAATCGCGAATAACAAATCGGTTCCAAAGTTGTTTACAAGTTTAATCACCATATTTTTCAATTAATTTCAATAAATCAATTTGGCGTATTAATTATAAATCGTTAGAAAATATAATGAATGTAAGTGGGACAATAATAGAATGACGTTTAAACTTGTCAATAGTTAACTATCTCGAAACAACAAATGGCGAAGTGGAAACAATGCAACTTTATCTTGTTTGCTTTTGTTCTCACATTAGATTGTTAAGGCGGTATGACACACCCGCAACCACATTTTACCGACAGGCACTCGGTGAACATGGCCTTTGTAATAATTGTCGCGGCAAGAACTTATCCCGCACAGACGACGCTCGACTCATTAGTCACAGAGGCATCGAACGAAACCTATGTGTAAACTCGAAGTCGACTTGCGGGAGACGCGGTACACAATTCTACACATCGAAATTAACATATATGTATCATGTCAAACGCAACAAACCTATTTATACTTTGAAGATCTTTTTTAGTTCTTATTTATATATGTACATGCATAAAACTATCAAGTCCAACCTAACAAACGTAACGTATAATTTATCTTCCATCTTAAATTAAAGTTGAACATTTAGTACGATAAAGCAAAATATCACAATTTGACGATTTGTCTTCGACATTCTCGAGAAATGACACGTAATATTATAAATTCATTAAGTTCATAATTTGCTGACAGTTTATTATATACCTCCAGTCCATTATTGATAATTCAATATTTATATTGAGACACGGTTATTACTTTTACAAAAACTTTTTAAACCACACTTTTCCACCTCTGCCAACCTTTACAGTCATTCGATTAAAAATAAAAAAAAATCGATTAAACTGGTAAATGAATGTAATAATTGTTTATATTGATAAAGCTTATATAACGAAAAAAATCTATTTATTCATGGCCAGTAACAAAGTCAATTGACTGAGGTTTTTTTAAATTAATTCCTCAATTTTTTTTATCTCTGTCAACCCCTCGTGTGATAGCTTTCATTAAAAATAATGAAAAAAACCTGCTAGAAATAAAATAATTGCTCTTGATATTGATAGCTAAATAACAATAATTTGAATCATGACCAGTAAGAAAGTCAAATGACAAAGGTTATGGCTGAAAAAAAATAACATAGTTTTTTTTTCGTATTTCTTTTTTTCACGGACATTGTTTGACATTTCTCAGAAAGCTTGTAAAGAGCATTTTTATAACTCTCCGCAATTCGTATTATTTACAAAAATACTAGAAACGGCAATGAATTTAAGTGAAGTTAACATTGAAGTGGATGTGGTGCGTTTAGATTCAGACATTATTGATGAACATCTTCGATCCTCGACCGCTGTGCTTCATGAAATTTTGAAAGGTGAAAATGAACAACCTGCGGATAGCGGCAGTCAGTCCTGTCCTCAATGCGGTAAACTATATAAAAATGCTAATACTTTGCACATGCATTATGGACTTAAACATCCTGAGAACCAAATCGAAGTTCAGTGTACATCGTGCAATAAAAAGTATTCATCGTTGTTGAGTTTACAAAAGCATATACGATATATGCATCGATATGAGCATCGTTGTAAGGCTTGTTATAGAACGTTTCCTTCAATTGAAATGTTGGAGCAACATGGCGCGTGCTGCAGAAACGCCGACGTGCCTTGTGAGGTATGTGGGAAGATATTTAACTCGCAGTTGGCTCTTCGAAACCATTTAAAGTACAAGCACGCCGAACACAAAAATTATTATTGTAAAATATGCAGACGAACATTTATGAGTACGCGCGGTTTGGCCAATCATATGGCTTCGATTCATCCGCCTGGTGCGACTACATGTAGCTGGTGCGAGCGAGTCTTCAATTCCGTACCAGCTCTCCAGAGTCACGTTCTTCACAAGCATTCACACGACGGTGTGCGCTGTTTTCAATGTCCAAAATTGTTTACGACAAAAGTAAGTCTCGCCCGACATTTAAAGAAAGTACACGGCCTCAACGAGCCTAATTATTATTGTGGTGTATGTAACGACACTTTTCTTAATTCTATTGATCTTGTCGATCATGTCATAGGAAACCATTCGTCAGCTAATTAAAACAAACATTTTGAATTCTAGTATAATTACTTTGTGCAATAAATATTTTTAATATTTTAATCATCTTTTATTAGTAATTAGTTTACCAATCGGGTAGAGCGAGAAAATAGAGAAAAATAATTAGAATCATTTTTACTACTAAAGTGGTAATTGATCTGTTACTATTACTTAGTAGTGGTTTTCGTAATAAACATCGAATATATAAGGATTAAAGTTCATTAAAAATATTCGAGAACAAAAAAATAGGATTCACAAAAATATATATACATTGGTATAGATTGATATACCATCTATTTGACAATGAATATGAAGAATTAAAGCACGTCAATTGAAAGCCGTGCTAGCATTCAGAACTCAGAGTTTGACATAACATAGTTGCACGAGTGTCGAACAAAATACTTCTCATTTACCCGTTCAAACAATGTTGACTTACAGTTTCGCATTCGTTGGTAATGAAAAACGGTTCGCGAACAATATGCAGATGAACCGTATTTGATGCGAAGCGTATTAATTCAAATTCCACGCTGAGAAATTATCAAACGTTAAGGATTTAAAGCTTGCATGCTGAAATAATTTTGCTCTTTGCGTTGAAACCTTAAGAGTATCTAAAAATACAGAGTCTAGACACGATATCTGTGGAGCAGAAGTAGCAGCTAAATAATATACGAAGAATTCACAAGTCTGTAGCAAGCAATTGTCTGGGATAAGTTACGGCGGCGTTCGTTCTCTTCACAGACGTACAATATTTATAGGAACTGATAAAAATATACGATATTAAGCAGTAGGGCCGTTGCAGTAAGCAGCAGTTGATATAGAAAATATGTTAATATTTTCATGATAAAAACTTTTTCACATCAATCAGCTTTCAAAACTCTTCAACCTTTTTCTGTCTCAGTTAAAATAGGTCGATAATTTACCAGGCGAGCTAGGTATCCGAAAGCTAAGGTTAATCAAACGGCATCGCCCTGCGACGGTGCAGTTGCCGGGCGAAGGGGAGACAGACGGCGGGAGTGGGAGGCGACGGGCGAGGGGGAGGGTGGGCGACGGGCGCCCGGTGACACTTGGCAACTCGACTCCCATTTGTATCACCCGGTACAATGATCGTGCAATTCAATTTTCTCCCGCTTCCCGTCATCATCGCTTAGTTTAATATTGCCAGGTCGAGATCTAGCCACCTATGATATCGGATCTATTAGGTACTGCGATTCGCAATTAATTTGATTTCGCGGTATCTCTACTTTCAAGTAATGGATTATAGGATAAACAAATTGGAATAAACTTATCTTCCAAACATTTATAAATTCGTATCTAAAGTCGCCAAAAGAATTTATTTTTAAGAATATACTAGTTGTTGCTCGCGCCTGCGCACACACTTGTTTCTCATTTTCCTCGCTGTTTTTTTTTTAATTTGATTTTGCGTATAATAACTTAGAATTATAAGTAAGATGTGTCAAAAATTGTTATTGTTAAAATAACATTACCTTGGCAACCGAAAGCGTAAATAAAGGTTTTATGATGTTATGTATTTTCTCTTCACTCTGGAACAGTTTATTTTCGGGACAAATAGTACTGTATGTTATTTTCTGTACCCTTGACAATTTGTAGGCTAAATTATGATGATCGGTTGAGTCGTTAAGGAATTAAAGCGTAACAAATAAACAAACTCACATTCGCACATGTAATAGTAGTTAGGATACTGTGTATTTTGCAACCATTTGTTTTGGAAGTGGTCTCGGTAGGTGTAATACATCCTAGTTAATATAAGGGCGAATACGAATTTGATTGTTTTCACTCTCATTATTTGCCAAAAAAAGTATATATAGTATACCTTCAATAAAATATAAGGTTGTGTAATATAACAAAATATTTAAGATTTAAAAGAAGAATAGAATTAATTAATATTTTTGTATTTTCCTAATAGCGATCTAATATGTTATTTATAGACATGACAATGATGTTACATATCTCCAGATACCTAATCCGAAGGCACTCATATCCGCCGATTTGTGATTTCGTAATTCATTACGTTTAATTTAAAGATATTTTACGCGGAATCAAATTACAAAATTTCCAGTGAGGATAAAAAAAACGAATACGTGCGGCGCCGCAGGCAACAGCCAGTCTAAAATAAAATCTATTCAATATGGTACAGAGCAATTTAGAAAGATGAATTTCTAATAGAGGTAGTGTTTCAATTAACATCATAATTAGACTTCATTAGTATGAATAATTAAATGACAACGTCGGAGACCTGAACGTCTTAGATAGTTACTAATTAAAAAAAATTATATGGTGAAAATACTTTGAATTTATGTTAAGGGATTTAAAAGCAAAGACTGCTCAGAGATTAAAATAGAGATAGAGGCACTCCGCACTCAGTTTTTACTCACACAATAGCATGTTTTTATTCTTTAAGGTCAAAAATCGTTTGTTTTTTCCAAAAATCGATTGTTTTTTCCGTAAGTGAATTTGAAGGTAAGTAAGGTTTCAAGTTGAAGGTAAGGCATCATTTATCCATAATCCAGATCCGGTTAGTCGGTTCGGCGTGAAAGAGTAACAAACATCCATTCATCCAAATTTTTGCATTTATAATATTATTAAGATTAATTAAGCATAGTCGTTATAACATCAGCAATCAGGTCAGGTCAATGACATACAAGGTATGGGATGCTCCCGACGGTGGCTCAGTTGGGTTACATTCACTGAGGGAGACCTGAAAGTACGTGCTGTGGTCTATTTAAAATAGAGCCGTTATTCTTAACAGTTAAACTATTTGCATATAGGTCGCTGGTATCTTTGATTGGTGCATTTAATCTGTTCTGCAAAAGTTACGTTTTGGCTCTTGTCTTTATTGGTACCTTTTATTGAAAAGGACAAATGAGTTAACCACGTTAATTATATTCGCACGTATACACACATATGTAGACGAAGTTACGAAATAGTTTTACTTTTCAAACAATTTACGATTTAAAAGTGTTCACCAAATTACTGGTTAATTAAACGAATTTAAAAAGTAATTAAGCAGAAACACATCGCTGTTATTTTAAAATAACAGTGAAGGCGTAATTTGGACGTCCTTCACTGAGTCTGGTCTGTCCGCGTTGGAATTCTAAATTCATGCGTTTGACAGTACGGGCAGGTTTCACTATGAAACCGACATTTGCTCGTCGAGTACTTTTAATGTAGTTAAGTTGCAATTTTATACAACTTTGCAATATTTTTCGAAGCTGTCGTGATACAAACATCATAATCGAGTATTTTTTTATCTGTATTAGGCAATGTGTAGGAAAAGGGAAATTTTCAGTATTCAAATTATTATTTTTTTCACAACAAAAAATGTAATGTGACAGGAGATCGGTGTATCTTCATCTCAATTTTAAACTCGTTTAATAATACGAACCATTCGTTAACGTCAATACTAAGTATTGTGACTTACCACATTCAATCCGCGTTTTTTATATCGCTCAGTATGTCAATCTGCTCGAAATAAACTCTTCTAGGTCGTCTCCTACCATAACTATCACTTAATTTTGCGATATATAGCGTTGCAAATCCTCATTACCATCTTATACCTCTCTCAATTATGGTCTCGAGGTCCTCTTTTGAGACACTGTGTCGACTCTTTAAGCTATCATTCTGAGTCCCGTTTAGCATACTTCCTAAGGACCGCATGTCTACAGCACTAATTTTCATAACTTACCTATCCTGCCAAAACAAGTTCTCACTGCCGTTCATTATATAGGCACTGCTTGATTTTCAACCACTGGGTATGATGTAAGAAACTTAATTATTTAGTGTATCCTAAAGTGGTAATACAGTGCAATCGCATTATTTAAAGTTATCGGCAATAAAGTTGCAGTTCAAAACGGAACGTTTTTTAATTTAATGAAGCTGGTTAAGGGAATGAAAATTAAAAATAATTAATATAATGGAAGCAAGGGTGAGGCCAACTCGTTACCTGCAAGCCGCCTAAGCGGATGAGTGTTATCGCGTTACAAAACCCCTCACTACGCAACACAAGTATAAAAAACTGTCGGCAACAGACCATAAAACCATGACACAATGTAAACAATGAATTTTTTTTTAGAATTTAAAACTTTATGATTCTACTTTACGGTTATTAAGGTAAAACACCCTTATCTTGGCACCCCATCAATTTTTGGCACCGAGCTTATCTATCGCCTCGGCTTCGCCTGGGTAGCACCAATTATGTTGATCCGATCGCTATCGAACTTCACAGGATCATCCGCTAAGCCAATCTGAACATTCCCTGATTCTCTTCTAGAAATCAGTTCAAAAAGTTCTTTCTTATTTCTTCTTTCATAGGACCCTTCTCCTGACAAAACCAAACAAAAAAAAAGAATTAGCGAAATCGGTCCCGAGCCGAGTGAGCCGTTCACGCGTGATGCCGTGACCAAGGGAAATAGGAATTCATTTTTATATGTATATATAAATAAGCAAAAGACAAATCTCACATTATTACATATCACCGAAATTGAGTAGTGTAATCCTTACATACCATACTACAAGCATAACACCAAAAAAAATCTACGTTTAAAAAAAAAACCGACTTCAAAAACTAAAAAGTATAAAATAACTTAATAAAGATGTAATTGAATACACCTCTTATACAAACCTAATACCTTTATATATTTCTTCTTATATTCATAAAATACTATTATTCGTACGTGCTACCTAATAAAAGGTTTGAAGTCGGTGCGATAAAAACAAAGCGGTTCCCTATTTGTACACCTAGAAACTGTTTTTTTCTGTTTTTTTTTACTAAGTGAAGACATCTTTTCGTGTTATGAAATCGGCATAACTTATGAGGTTTATTTTCTACGATAAATATTAATTGTGATACGTTCTTTCATATAATTTCTAGTTTCATCAGTTCTTATTGAGGTTAAATTAAATCTTACTTCTGAGGAAATAGACAAATATTATAACGAAAATGTGTTAAGAACAGAGAGAGAAAAACAAAAAAGTCTAGTCGGGGTTATGGGTGGTCCTTATATCGCCCTTTTTTAGTAAGCACCTAATCTGATCCATATACGTTCTATCATTCGGATCGTGCCAAATGGATCTCTGCCTACCCCTCTGGGTTACAGGCGTGAGCCCGTATTTATGTAGATCATTCTGTCGCCTTAATAACTTTTTTATCAGAGCTACTTATTTAGTCAGCTTTCACGGCTCACATATGTATATACTTAAAAAAATTTAAAAAGCATTCCTTCCTGTAAAACTCTAAATGTGTGCTTATAAATAGAAAGACTAGCAAAACGAGGCACAAAAAATTTATATTAAATTTTTAAGTAGCTATTGATCCAACCAACTATTGATTTATACTACAAATAGCAAAGGCGGCATTACCCAACAGTATTCGTGATTACAGCGTTTTCGTTGGGTTTCGTTTTATTTAACCGGATTAAAAAAAACTATCAACAGTTGTTTAACTTGTACGATTTAAAACATACTATATATAAACATATATATGAATTCAAAGGATTTAACTAAAAAAAAAATAGCGGCTTTTCGAACTTAGGACTTTAACGAATCAATTCTAGCATTTTGCAAAACGAATTAGGACTTGTCAAAAACAAATTCACACGTTTTCCTATAAAAATGACGTGGAAACGTACGAATTTGATTTGCACATTGCTGAAATTAACTTTGACGAATCATAATTTACTTTTATTTTATTTGCAAATTCTAGAATCCAATTACAAAACTTCCGATATTAAATTAAAGCCCCGTACAACTTAATTATTCAATTTGAAATAAGTAAATTGCAAAAGTGTTTTGCAGTGTCAGTTGGTTGAGGACGTCCTCATTCCTAGACGAACTTATAACGATCAGATTAGCGACATATTGAGGTTAACCAAAGAACATGTAAATATCCCACACATTTACGCGTACAATCATGTGAGGTGTGCCAGGTTCGTGACGAGTGAAAATGTTTGCCATCCATGCTGGGTTACAGTTGTAATTGCTCCTATTTTTATTAATTACTTTTTTAATTTTTCGATTTAACTACCAAGTTTAGTGTACTACCAAGTAACTTCCAACTTTTGGAGTGGGAAAAGTTTCCAGACGAACCAACCCACACAATATACATCGACTACCCCGCGCGCCCTTAATGCTTTGATGGATTTGTACTGCGATACAAGCTAATTAATTGGTACGAGGATTTTAATAACAGATATTGACAATGTCTTAAAATAACAATATTAACTTACAACAAGTAAACAGGAACACTACCTAACTAGTTGTAATATAAATATGGTGTGATTTAATAAGTAAACATAAAACTCAAACCTAGTCGAAGACGAAGAAAGTAGCAAGAAAACAGAAGTATCATTGACTTCATAACGCAATTTAAGAGATCTGTTTACTGAACGATTGTATGGCAATCCCGTTTTCACGTAGTCTAGAGTTCTTTAAAATGTATATTATAAAAACTACGTTTAATATTATATGATTTTCATTTAATGAGTGATAGGGAACTAAAAAGTAAGTGCTTACGCAGGAGAACAAATACAACACATTGGCATTAATGGATGAAACGGAAACCATTAGTAAATGTGGATGAAATGAAGGCCCGTTTGCTACGACGTAGTAATCAACTGAGCCCAGTGCGTCCAATTAGTAAACACTTTAATGATATATTTTGTCGTAATTAATTAAAGCTCTTAAATTGCTTTATTTACTAATTGTTTATTTTTACAAGGATACCTTCACAAATAATCAATAAGTATGTTAAGTAAGAAAAGAAGAGTAAATAACAACAATATATGAAAAAAAGAGAGAGAGAAGAGTAAATAATAATAACATTGTAGTAAAAAAATATTTGTCATTCCTTTTTATAAATCAGTTTTTAGTTGTAATAACTTTTTAAGACGTAGTGTTGATGTGTATAATATTTTTTTTATAGATATTGATATTTTTCGTAATAATTTAAAATTGTATAACTACCCATAGAAATAGTCTAGGAGGAGTTCAGTTGCATGTCGCACACAAGAAATATATATACATGTAAAAAAATTATGTTCGTTTGTTCAAATTCGCAAAAATCAAATCTCAATCTAAGTTCTTCCCCTATCGTTTTGAAATTAGTGCATAACGTTGTAGTCATATATATGTACGCGCATGTTTTTATGAAGTGAAAGCTTCTTTACCTGTGTTGTAATGGGCAAAATCTTATAGGTTCGCGTGAACATGCTTCACATGCATCAGCAATACGCGTCAACAACAAGCTTATTTGTATTTGGAACATTTTCGACTAACTTTTATTCATTTATTTTTTGTATTCAATTTTATTGTTAAGATGTAAGGGTTTGTTTTATGTTGATTATTTATTTATTTTTGAACTATGTCGCGCCTGTCCTGTTTTGAGTTTTCACTTGTGTCGGCAGTCCTTATGACTGCCTATGTTTGTTCAAGTGTGTTATATTTAGAAGGTTTACATTATATCTTATCGTATTCAATTTCAATTTAAGGAGACTATATCGATGGTTGTGGCGGTGCTTTTGCGGCCGTCGATCGATCAATATCCCGATAAATCCAGATTCCAATATTCGGTCGGCGATGACGGCTACGAATTAGGTTCGATATTCGGAAATAAGCCTGCACAAATGAAGTAAGAATTGTGTGGAAATAATTCTAATCGAATTTACAAAATGTTCACTGTTAATAACGTTTGTGAGAATATTGATTCTCAATACTTAAACAATTAAATGAATGAAAAGGCAAGTCGAAATCTAGATGTCACATACTAATATGTTTTTTTTTATAATTGTGGAGATAAATTATATTACTATCTCTTTTTTAGTACAAAGGTGTATTTGTGCGAAAGAGAAATTTAAGAAATAATTAAAACTAAGCTCGTTAAAAGTACCATTAAGTTATAAAGTCTCTTTTATACTCCAAAGAAACGTAAAACACTTTAGAAGACGTTAGAAAATGAAAGGAATTTTCGGTATTGTCTTCTAAAGACAAAGGCAGAAATGTAAGTGACAGATGAATCTGTGGATGTCAGAAAGTCTCCGCGTAATATTTTAAACAATCCTTTGCGTAAGAAGACTGATATTCTACGTAAAATTTTTCCATTGAAATTGGTGAACACCGACTGTATTATATATATGACAACCGCTGTGACTTGCATTGAACTATTATGACACGATTACATCAGTATTCAACAAATAAAATAAATTGTTTAATAATAAATTAAGCTAGGTAATATTGCTGACCTGTAAAAATACTTTCCTTGATATAGCTTTTCGCATCCTTCATAGTACATAGAAAGGTTACGGTTGAAACCCTCCCCTCAATAGCTTGATTGGGGGAGGGGTTTTAATTAGGACTTTTGGAATTAATGTGTAAAGTGGTTTGATTGTCGACTATTCGAAGATCTCACAGTCGGCCTGGTAGTTTTAAAGGCGGTTGACCGCTGGAGGATTCCTCACTATTGTATTTGCTTGCTTTGCTTAATTGCAAGTTGGACACCTGCCAAATTTTAATTTTTGTTACGCCGTTTATTTTGATGACGCACAGTGGCGAAATTTACTGAAAAGTTGGTTTTAATTGGTTATTTTAAAAAGTAGTCAGTAAAAAAGTATACCGACTGTATATTACATATTTACCGAATTTACCTTTTCTTATGCATCTCCATGAGTTTGCAAAGTTACTATTCATCTCATTGAGTTGACGAAGCAGTTATACCATTCAAACTGACCAAATGGAGTGTGTCTGGCATTTATTTTAACGCATAGCTAAACGAACTCAAACCATCTGAAAATGTTAGAACAATTATACAAAGACTTAAAGTCTATTTCAGCATTATTTCATTTCAAATGCAAAAAAATATTAACAAGTCTAAAATAAAATGTGAATAGGACAATTCAACGTCACTACTATGGCTAACTAACTAACTAGTCGGTAAATTTCCCGGAGTAAAAAATACTATAACTTTCCATTCCGTCATGACATCATCCATGGAGTATAATTCATTTTTTGCAGCTTTATACCTTTTTCAAACCATCGATTTATATTATTTTATCCATTCCGCGAGGTGCGACAAGACGACTAGAATAATGGCCAGGTCAATAGAAAAGTTGCTTTGTGAGCCTGGGACGCTTCGCCTCAAAGCTTGGCTCGCGCCGCGGCGGCGCATTAGCAATCATAAAGATTTCTCTTGACGCCTTTATAGTCGCATGAAAGGATCGGATATCATCCGATATGCCTTCCCAGAAACTTTATCATTAATATAATTCTGCTTTATACATTTATAGAATCTTCACAGAATAGTTCTAGAGAGGCAATCAAAATATGATGTAACTAAAATCCTACGAATATTATAAATGCGAAAGTTTGTAAGTATGGATGTAAGGATGTTTGTTACTCTTTCACGCAAAAATTACTGAATGGATTTTAATAAAACTTTACAATAATATAGCTTACACATTAGAATGACATCTCAATTATTAACATTTGTATGTATGGATGGATGGATGGCTTTCACATCGAAATGGATGAACGAATCTAGATGAAATTTGTCACAGAGATAGATTATAGTCTGGAATTGCACATAGTCTACTTTCTATGAAAAAAAATGTACGGTTGCTGTTGGATATAATTGATTTTGTTTTTCACAGCAGATGTGTACATATATAAATGACGATACTTTACGTAACGACATTTAATTTGAAAATAAAAACAACTTTAAAAATTGTGGAGCAACTTATGATGTTGATTCACATACAACCAACAAAATATAATGCACAATAATTAAAAAATATATCCGACTTAAAGTAGACGATTAAAGTTAAGCGAAAGGTTAGCATTGTATGTGCATGTTGTGAGGAGGAAACAATGAGACAAGTAGAGTTTTAGTCCTGAGTATGTATGTATGTCATATGTCGGTAGGCGCAGGCCTAAGAAGAGATGGACGGATTGCGTGAAAGGACAGGATTAAGATCCCTCTTAAGTGACTTTTGAAATTACGAATGATAGACCGACTTGGGAGACGAACATCGACTGTACCGACCGTATAAAAAGTGGGAACAGGGCAGGTTATAGGGACAAAAAACAATTTTTAAAATTGTTGTTTGTCTATCTGTTCTGGCTAATCTCTCTCTGGATTTTGATAGAACTTTTACTGGTAAATACCTGCTGTTAGAAAAAAACTAAGACTAATTTAATTTGCACAGAATCAAGTAATTAACCCACGGAATTGTGAATAAAATCATGCGCCGCCCTAGATGATATTGCACATTTTTGTAGCAACTAAATGAAAATAAAGCTTTTATTAACTATGCGCGATGAAAACAACACATTTTTATTGGATTCAATGTGGACGAAGTAGGGAAAAGCTAATAATTTATAAAGATATTGTGTAAATTTCCTAAAAAATGACGACAACTGTCAAGTAAGAAGGAAACAATTCCGCCATATGCGATTATTCTGTGTGCGCTGCAAAAACCATTCGAGTTACCATGTATATAATGACTAATGGTAATGTTTACCTTAATCTTACAAAAAAAGCCCGCGACAGCATACTATATATATCTTTTATGTGTAAGCCATTATCGCCAAAACAGTAAACCATCTATTAATTATAGGGCGGAACGAAGTTTGCCGGGCCAGCTAGTAACTTATACGATTAGACAATTTTTCTTATATACTATAGAAACTTATTTCTTTTTTCCCGTATAAGTATGAGTATATGGGAAAAATATACCTTACACTACAAAAACAGCATGCGTATTAACAATGTGCAAAAACATAACGACTGAATACTTATTATTAATGCATAATAATAAGTAAAGCCAAAGTGAATAACTGTGAAGTTGACTTTCGCCTAACTACATTGTTCAAAAAACGCACACACAAAAATGTCTAATGAACTACGTGCATCAATTTGTAGTAAATCAAAGACGAAAGATATCGTGCTGGATTGGTAGCGGCCACGTTTGTGTATTATTAACGAGTATGAGTTTTTTTTGTGTTAGTGTCCTGATAACAGATAGAATTTGTGTAAGCTTCCTTTAGTTTCTTATTATTTAGATACAGATTATAATACAAATATTTTTTTTCTAAAACCTATGTTGAATCTATGCGGGAATGGGGTACCTACAAGTTTGCTGTGCTATGGCTGAGTACTATTATTACTCTTACAACTTCAGTTGCAACAAAGATTACGTAAGCTAACGTCGAGAACGTTGCTTGTATAGAACGACAGTTGAACGCGGCAAAGATATTATCTTCTTCTAGTAAATAACTTTGAATGCGGCGAGTTCCCCGCAGGGACTAGTTGTAGAGATCTTTTCATATGAGTAACTAGTAAGGACTGTACTGTTGTACATAAAATATGATGATTATAATGAAAAAATAATGTAACGATAAATAAGATAATTCATATCCAAATTGAAACCTTAAAGAATACAATAATTTAATACAATAACATGGTATACGAGAAATAAAATAATAGAGAAACCGAAAAATTAATACTAAATCTTTACATAAATGTAGAAGAATAAAAAAATAAGTTATATATTTATTAGATAAAAGAGATCCATTTCTTAGGTAATCATACATTACAGAAACTTGCCCTACTAATACTAAAATTTTGCACCTAACTTTTTTTCTAATAACAGAGCAAAACAAATTATTATTTACTGTATACTGTAATAAAAAAAACTTCCTCATTTCTTTACTTGAGGTAGATATTACAATATACAATAGGTATAATTGCTTTCCTTTTTTAATGGTACATAACAATGCAGGAATGACTGCAAATAGAAATACAGGAGGAATTAAATTTGCTGTATAACCCCCTTGAGAGCTCTATATTCGTGAAACAGTAAAATAAAACTTTTTAGTTAAAAGAAATGTACATTCGTACAAAATCCTTTAAAAAAATTATGTTGCTTTCCGTGCATTAAATACGAAAACATAAACTTCTATAGAAGGGGTTACGCTCGTTGCTTAGATTTTGTAACTGTTTTCAAGTTTTCTCTTCTATATGTGCTTCAAATTAACGTAGTAAGTACTTGTTGGCAGTTATAAAATAATCATTTTTATGTTCATATTTATCTTCACTACCGTAATATACTTGAAAAAGTAGTCGTTTAAAGGCATTTTAAATAAAACGTACAACCAGATATCCTGGGTAGAGGTGATACTTGAAAAGTTAAAATTAAAAATAAAAATAACTTCAATAAGCAGAACTACTACCATGGTTATCATAAAGGTATTCATATCATTCACATAAATAATAATTATTACATATATACGTGTACTAAGCAAGATTTAACTTGTTGAAATGCAAAAGGTGATGCCGCAAATATTTTTATAACTTAATTTGATAATACAATTTAGAGCTAAGATTTCGAACGAGGAATTGATACGTTGAACATATAAAGTAAACCCACGCAATAAATAGAAACCAGACCGGATTTCGCCCACTGGGACTCATGCTACAGACAGTTAGCCAGACATAACACATTTAAGACAAGTCCTGTAAACCTCTAAGCTTCACATTTCATATCACATGATCCCATTTCATATCCCCCACCCTATACATGTATTTGTTTTATCGTATATTTGTTATAACGGTTTAATCAATAATGAAAATCAACTTAAATGTTATTATAAACTCCTAAGACCGTACTCACTAAAGATCCTCATTGTATATTATGTATACGAGTACTGGCTATAAAATTTTATTAATCACAGCATATTTTACTTTTTTATGTGTCGTAAGTATTTTGTCGTGACAAAGAAGAAAAACCGTCGTCGAATATGTTCGCAAATCCGCACTGGACGGAAAGTATTTTAAGACTTTTCACTGTAAAGTCTGAGCTCAGCAGTAAACAATATAATATATAACGCATACTCGCGTTTAAAAATATTGTTGGTACACACCGATAATTGAAATGAGGACGAAAATAATTCTGATATGAGTCAGCCAGCTCGTCTAAGCCGTCTGAGTATGAATATTGAATTCATTCTACTTTACACATACAAATAATTTTGAAAAATGTCAAATATCCGCTTCCTCCGATCGGAATAGGCTTGTCATAATATTAAGTAGACTTTTAACCAACGTATATTAGGAAAAATTAATCACTGGCTCAATATTTAGTAGTAAATGGAAACATACATGCTGCTATAAGCAATTTCTAAATCAGCAAATGTGTGTATAACAATTTATGCATATTGCTTTCAGCATAATCCAATTAATATCGTGTACAGATGGACTAACTCGTTTATCACGGAACGACAGCACGTTGCATTGCGTTTTACCGGCCATGACACGCTTAGTTACACACAAAGTTATTATTAAATTGATTTTAGCACTTCGTTTTATTGCAAATAATTGTCTTTGACGCATTGTTATATTATGCTAACAGAGACGTGCCATAAAGTTGTTATAAAAGTGAAAAATCACGATAGTCGAGCGATTTTGTGGTCGACCTAATTATGCGAAGACTCAATTAAGCCTAGACAACGCATACATTACTTTTCTAGAAGTATTAAAGAAATATCATTAATTTAGCCTAAGTACCTAATCCAAGTAAGCGTGAAGGGGCTGAGAAAATTCAAAATTTAAATTATTATCTCTGGTCAGATTTCCACAATATTAAAATTAATATCACAATTTGTGCTAAAACTGGCATTTTTTTTTCTAATTTGTATATAATGTTATTGAATGTATGAGTGATATGAACACCAAAACCATCTTTTTCTACAGAAGAAATTATACTCTTACGTAATTTAAAAAAAATGCGATAAAATTATTAGATTGTTATATGATAAGATCATTGTTATTATACTGTAACAAAGCATCAGATGATTTTAATCGATTCATTGTTAGATTGTAACCAATGCGTCAACTTGACTTGTTTTCGCGCATCGTCCAACGTATTACAATGCCTCTACTGTTTTCTATTCCTATCGTATAAATTCCAATTCAGAGTACCTATACCATTTCACTGGATTACATAATTAAATAGGATGTTAAATTGCGACTTTGAACTTAAATACTATATTCACACACAATCATCATTTGTGTCTTTTTATGTGTCAAATTTAAACGGGGAATTTTATATGTCAATTGATTTGTTAATTAGTTATTCAGCAGTTTACTCAGACTTTATGAAACAGGCCCTTAAAGTATTAAAACTTATCACTAATAGTTGAATACTACAAGACAAACAAGCGTTCTCCTAATGGCTCTAACGCAACATTTTGCATTTTGCACCAAAACTTGTCTATAACATCAACGTATGTAAAAATCAATATAGCTAACACTTTCTATTATTATTCATTTTTCATTTATATTGTACTAACTAGAGTGGCGCGGTGACCCAAAGTGGGCCTTGGGCTCCGACAACAAGAGTCTCCACTCTTTCCGATCCCGCGTCATCTCTCGCCAGTTTCGAATTTGAAGGTGAAGCAGGTCCTTCTCTATCTCATCCTTCCAGCGATACCTGGGACGGCCGACTGGGCGTCTGCCACTCGGCCGTCCCAAGTATGCACGCTTAGCGTTCCTTTCCTCATCCATTCTTTCCAGGTGGTCGAGCTAGCGCAGTCTGTGTATATTGTAAATATACATATTATAAAAATATACGTAAGTTTACAGAAGTTCAGCTAATTTATTACACTAAATTAAATATTTTTGATTTATTTATTTATTTTATTAATAAAAAATACAGGTGAGCTTACAGGTACTGGCGCTACATGCGTTTCATTCATTATTTACTGGTATTAAGAGGTACCTTGTGCCTAAGAGATACAAGCACAGAGGGGTAATATTGTGCATTGTTTCATTTCATAGCATGGTTCATTTTCACTAAGGTGAATCATGTCTTAGGTTGATATCATTACTTCTGATGAGTAACTCCGATACACTGGCATACTGGCGATCTATGAGCGAAACTGTTCCGCAATGGGGTAATAATCTATCAAGATTTGCATAAGAGAATATCAAGAATATTCAAACAAAAATAATAATTTTATAACCATAAGGTCAGGGGTAATTCACAATTAGTAATAGATTAAAAGACATAATATAAATTTCTGTAAACGATAACAAATGAAACAGCTGAGCCAACATATCACGGTCGCGGTACCTCTGATGCCAACTCGTTTCTCATGTATACGCATTTTTTAAACACCATACTTCTTAGCGTTAAACGAAGCATCAATTGTGCTAAAGATCTTTAACTCGAAGCGAAATTACTGTTACATGATTTATTACAGAAGATAACAGAAGACTGTGTTGATTTAAATTATTATGTTCCATTAAGAAAACTTTTAGCGCTCGAATTTTTTTCGCAAAAACGATTACTTTAGATTAGAAATCTTATTTTTGAGATCGACAGATAAAACTAAAACAGTAGGTTTAGCGTTTAAAACGATATTGTAATGTTTAAAAAGAAATCCTAAAATACGTTTTGACATCGAACAAATGAAAATATTTAACTTGTCTCACCTCACCAATTGTTTCTGATTATGAGCGTACTTTTCAAATAATCGACCCCCTTACGTTAGGAAGTTCAAATCCCAGGTAAATTGAATTTATATGTGAGTGAGTGAGCGCGTGCGAGCATGTATTTCGGACTCTTATATAAAAAGACTAATCAACTACTAAAATTGCCCCTTAATCGTATTGAACACCTAAGTATTTCAATAACGGCGTATAGTGATTACTGTCTCTGTCTACTATTACAGCAAACTATAATGCTACATCAAATTGTTTTTATTGACGTAATGCGAGGTGCGTCAGCAGTCCGGAATAAAGCAAACGTTCTACCGAACGTTGTGTCATTTTTCGCCCTACAACAATACGCTATACCTTCGTTACATTACATAGTTAAACAAACATAAAATAAAAAAATATATAGCAAATATTGTTTTTGATTTCGATTTACTGTGTCTTTCTGTTTACCATACGATAAATAATTTGTCAAGTCAATAATAGCTGATACCTAAAATAACGTTTTAACAGCGAATGCGAAGTGTTCGTATAAAAATAACCGGTTGCATTTTAAATATGCCGTTTAAAAGCAAACTGATGTACTTGTCGCTCTGTTGTGCCCGCATATGATTGCGACCAGAGACCGGCACCATGCATCGGTAGCAAACTGTTTCAAATGTTGTTTTTAACCCATTAGTACATCTAATTGTAGTCGATGATAGTAACGTCTAAAAATATACATTACGACTAACAAATCCTGTCTCTAACATGTTTCAACATCAACCTTAATTAAAGCCATAATATCAGCTTTTCCTAACATCGATCGAAAAAATGCACGAATAACGATTCAAAACCATTTTGCATAATGAACTTTTTGAAAACTCGGGACAGGCCGACGATTTATTTAATGGAGGAGTATCTTACTGTATGCTGGCTATTCAGGTTACAAAATAATGAGTCCGTTATAATCAATAACACGTAGGGAAGGCGATAGCCCTATTATCAAAGTCAAGAAAAAATTATCAAAGAACATTATATTGGTTAAGGATCAACTTCGTTCTAGTCATCTTGTACTAATGAGTTTCCATTTTGCGAATACTTACTTATATACATGATAAGCATTTATAGATCGTCGGTCGGTCTAGCTCTGTTAGTCTGTACGCTAATTATTAAATAATATTCTTAAATCAAGAATTAAGGTTACGTTATTTTTTGCTACCAGCCTATACGTTGAATAGATGTGATGCACCACATTCTAATGTAACTAGACAGTTAACAATAACAGTACACATAGTAATGATGAGCCCATACATACGTCATTACTGTTCGTCTCCCTCATTATCTGCGATCAATTATTTTATTGATGAAATCATAAAAACGTACATGTTATCGTTAAAAAGTCTATTAATACACAGAAAATTATTGGTCAATGAATGCGGCATTTTCTTTCGTAACTGAATTGTACTTTAACGAATAGATATCGAGTGTGTTAAGTCACGAAAGCCTCGACATTGGGCGACCAACCTTCAAATCCTGGAAGGAAGGAGTACCCTTTTTTCAAATGACCTTAGGTTGTATTAAAGTAAGCTAAATAGATAACTCCACGAGGAAGTTGTGCGAGAACCGTTGTTATTTAATTTTTGTATGATGGTGAAGCCTTCCTAAGATTTAGAAAAGGCATACGATAAAGTTAAAAGAGATAATCTAAGCTCAACCTTTGCTGCGTTTGGCTTGAACAGTGATCTAATACAAGCTTTAAAATCTCTTTATAAAGATTCTACTGCTTGTGTTAGAATTAATGGAGCCTACTCAGATGGTTTAGCATCGATAAAGGTGTAAAACGGGGCTACGTAGCGTCCCCGTGGCTGTTCAATCTCTTCATGGATTATTGTTTGAAAGCTTTGAAAGACGAAGATTGTGGATTAAAGAGGGGATGAGCTACTTGTAAAATTTTTCTTACACGCCGATTACCAGTTTGTGTTTGCGTCATCAGTGGAGGACTTAAAATTTATGCTGAACGTAGTGAATGATTCATTAAAAGGCAAAGGTATGAAGATGAATGTAGATAAGACGAAAGTAATGGCGTTTGAAAGAGAACAAAGTAAGACAGCAATTGATACAAGTGAGTTTGTCTATTGAGGATGTATGTTTGGATGTAGAGATGGTAAACACGTTAAAGATTTTGAACCACGAGTGATCGCAGGAAAAAAAAGGAATTGAGGAGTCAGAATGAGTCAGAATGAGTCGATGAAGGCTCGACTGGCAATACACAATGCTGTATTAGTCTCCACTTTAATGTATGGTAGCGAGAGCTGGGTTTGGCAGGAAAAGCATGCTAGTAGAGTTAATGCCGTTGAGATGCGATCCTTAAGAAGTATGTTAGGCATGACATTGAATGATAGGATTTACAAAAAAGCGTTATACGGGAAAGTAACGAAACAAATTTATGTTGCAAAACTGAGTGGCAGCGTTGGCAGGAGACGTCCAAGGAGAACTTATATCGATTACATTAGTGACACACTAAACCCTTTTATATGAGGAGTACCCGTAACAGACGAGCTTGTATGTGCAGATGTATGGATGTAGAAGAAGCGACAGAGGTGTTCGTATTGCCAGGATTGCTACTGCCTACCCCTCTGGGTTACGTGCGTGCGTGCGTGTATTTAATAATTTCCTTGAAATGTGGTTTTACTTATCCTCAATTAAAAAAATATTTAATTGAAGATAAGTAAAACCACATTTCTATAAATTTTCCTACTTAAATAATCCTGCATAATAATCGTTCACAAGTCCGGATCTAATTTAATTTTATCAACAGAATTTGAAACTTCAATCCAAAATCCATCTAACTTAAGGATTAAATAAAAAAGTTTTTAGCGGAGACGAAACTTTATCGAGTAAAACTTAGTTACTTTTATATGCCGCTGCGGAATTGATTCAATTTAACACTCAATGCTAATGATTTTATTCAGAAGTCCCTGTTACAAATGCTCCGTTAATTTCCACCCTTTCAACCTACAGTCGTGCACTGCTGGACGTAGGCCGTCCGTATTGATCGCCGTATATTTACAAACTGTTAAATATTTTTAAAGAGAAATAAATCCTTAAATAACTTTAAGTCTAAAATTAACCTTTATTCTTCGTTAAAAACCCTAATTTTAGATTTTTACTTCGCTTAAAGTTTAAGAACATGTAGAAAATAAAAATAAAAGTTAAGAAGTTACGAAATATATAAAATGTTCAAAACAACAAGGCATAATGTGACGTAAAAAAAATCATAAAAAGGAAATATTCTCTGGCCCGCATCAGTTTGAAAATACCGTTTCAGTTTCAAAACATTACATTACTCTAAGTCGGGAGAAAAATTATACTTGCATCATTTTATGGTCGACAGATAAATGGTCTTTATTGCTATTAAATAAAGCTGTTTTTAACAATGCGACTATCAGAGTAATGTATGGGAGCTGAATAATGTGATGGACTTATTTAGAGCAACAAACGGCCTATATGCAGAATGGCGTGAGATCGAGTCTGTGTTTACGATTTTTAAAATGTAAATGTATTCTGTTACTCCTAAAAGGATACATCTTCGATTTCAGTAAACAACCTTTCGTAAAACATATGTCTATTTAAATTAATTTATTTGTCCTACTTCACTTTATCCTGTACGTAGAATAAGTAGAAAAACCTACCATAGGTTTTACTATAATTAAAAACTATTCTTATGTACTACAGGAATTCGCAACATCGTTGCCGATGGCCTTGATGCAGAAGATACTGTTGGCGAAATTGCATGGTTGGGGTGCAAAGATTATCTACCATCGTACATAGGCGCGACGGTATTGAAATAGCCGACCGAATCGATACAGACAGTTCCCAATTCTCTGTAAAACTGACGTTTTCTTTTTATAGAGACAGTAATCTCGCAACAGACTGGGAGCGCCACCGCAACGGCGTCTTGTGCGTCAAGTTAAATATTTTTAAATACACCTAGACACGCAACGCGGGTTGTACGAGCGGTTATTAAAATGCTGATTTATCGCAACAACGAAGCATAAACAATAACATAAATCGTACGTACGCATACAACGAAAGTGAAAAAAAAAAATTAAATGACTTATTTTGCTAGTATATTAAAAACAATTAATATTTTCCTGAAAGAAGAAATATGACAATTATGAGTCATTTTATTTACTTGATAAAAGAATTTCGCCCAAAAAAATTAAGCAATTTATTTTATATTGTAGATTTTGTAACTAAATATGATCTCTTCCGAAGAGAACTACTAAAATAATTTAGCACTACTGCTACTATTTACATAATTTAGTACTATACTAATGCTACTAGAACATGCCATTGAATACTCACAAATCTAAATACGGTTATGGGTGACTTAATACCTTCAAACTATTTAAGGTCTTGAAAGGTCAATTTGCTTGTACAAGATTTCACTGCGTCACGAAAAAAAATACCAAGTTTAAGATACGGAAAAATATTTTGTTTTGTAATTGAACCACGACGTCAAATATATAAAACATATTATAGAATAAATCGCGGGATTAATGTCTTACCTTTAAGGATTGTACCAATGTTAAATTGATTAAATCTTTTATGGTTTGAAACACGACTTGTGATTTTAATGTATTGAGTATATGCGTATGTGTATGTGTAGTGGCCAGCTACCAATCGCTTAGCCCTGCAAGATACCTGAATGGTATCGCTTCTCATTGTGAGTGACGCGACGATGGGTGCGTCGGTTTCTGGTGTGCTGCCGACTGCCGCCGCCGTCGCCGCGCGGCCCTCGCACTGCCTGAATGCCTGCTGTACAACATACTGCCATGTATGCTCACCAATATCGACAAATCCCAAAAATTTCACATCACAACTCTAAATAAAGTCTAAACCATTTTTTATGCTACATGTACATAATATATATGGGTCAAATGTCTGCCAATAAAGCATATCGGTGAAAATAAAAACATAGTAAATAAATAGAAAAACAATTTAATTTTATAACTTTTCATTATACACACATCAAAAAAATTTGCGATCAGTTTGAAAAATCGAAATATTTTTATTACGGTGATAAATTTTTTATAAACTTTATTTATAAACTAGCGACCAGACCCGGCTTCGCATAGATAGTTTTTCCATAAAAACGTTCAACCGATTAGAAAAGTTTATAATCATATAAACTTTTTTAAATTTTCTAATTTTCCTACTATTTTAAAGAACTCACGGCAATGACAGCGAGGGAGATTGCAGTGTGCTAGGCTCCAGCAAAATGAAGCAGAAGAGGAGGAAAACATTTGGCACAATTATCGTTTTGTTGACGAATCACAAATCAATACTATCCAGATAACCAACGTGTCCGTGTCGGAAGAAGAAATGGTGACACTGAAAGGCAAAAAACTGCCACTGGAAGCGTTCAGATCGATGTCCCTTTGGGTTGGAATAATGATTGGAGTTAGAACGCTTTTGATTCCTTATGTACAAAACAGTCAGTTTTGTTGGAATCGTCCGTTCCAACTGGTCGATGATAATGCGCCTGCATATCGAGATCAACGAGTCAATGCCGCTCTGGCATGTCTAGGAGGATATCCGCAGGTGTTTGAGCCATAGGAGGAGTTATTTTGTTCTAAATAAAAACCTTGTCTTAATAAATTTTCTATAAGTTTCATTTAACCCTCTTTTACTCTATTAACTTTCAGTCACGATTACATTACAATTGATGTTACTAAATGTTCGATCTTTGTTACTACTACTAACAAATAAATAGTGTTTTATTTTTTAATTACAAAAAGGGTGCTTTTATTTTTAAAAGATGAACGTAAAATATTGTAGTAAATAGTGATCGCAAACCTTTTTCGATGTGTGTACGTATAAATAGATATATTTTTAAGTAAGTGCAAGTGTAAAAGTCGAGTACAGATTTTAAGTTGCCGCTTAAACCATGATTTGTTTTGTAGTTACGCAATGCGTAGTTATCAGGCTCGTTCATTGACCTTTTCCGTTGATAAGGGCCGAGGTGAGGACGTTATCACTGGCGCAATGGAGGCCTAAAAACGTACGACTTGAAACACGCTGTTCTAGAGGTAAAAGAAGCCTAATAATTATAAAAGTGGCTTTTTACGTTAATTTTATACACACCAATGATGATGGGTCTTTATTATGTTCATTGTCAAGTCTATTTATCATACTCTCTTTTGAAGAACTGGTCACAAAAATGGTCGTCCATATTAATTTTATTAAAATTAAATTAATACACTAATTAAAAAATACTCAACTTTTGTTTTTCTACTTTGAGATGATAGGGATGGGCAGAGACATTAAAGATAAGCTCTTGACAATTTATTGATGATGCAGATTATTTTCCATATTTAGTTTATTGATCATGAATTTGAAGCTAATAGACATTTTGGTACTGTAGAATGTTTAATAATGAAACAGCAAAAGCAATATGCAGGCACCAAGATAAAAAAACCTTTTTTTTTACATTCATATTATTTAAAAGACAAAAGGATTCTCAAACGTAAAAAAATTTAAGCGTTCGTATTTGTGTTCTTTTTTTAAACTATTATAATAACTTTAAAAGTTAGTATTTGCTTATTAATATACCTACCATAATAGATAGTTGTCTGTTACTATAAAATATAGCATACGTCGTATTGTTCCGAAACAATGGGCAAGGATAAAATGATAATGCGGATAACGTTGTAAGAGGCAGCGGAATATTATAGTCTTGTTTTTTTTTTGTAAATGTACCAAGAAATTGAATACGGACATTAACTAATCTACTTGTATAACAGGATTTGAACGTGAAGGAATATGCAATTGAACCGTTTCAAGTTAAACTTTTGCTTGAAAAAGTAAATTTTATTGAAGCTTTATTTTTATTTGCATATGTAATCCGCTCCGCTTATATAATAGAAGACGCCAGCCAAGAGAACCGCTCGATACTAACCGATGCACATCACCTACGACTGTGTTCGTTCGACCACTTCTGTTGCCGCGGAGTGATTTAACTGCCGATTAACTTGCCGACTGAATACTACTGAAATACGCGTTTTGTATATTATGATTGATTTCTTAAATTGATTATCGAAATTATCACTCGTGGATGCCAAAACTTAGTTATTAAAACAATAATAAATAACGCTTGCAAATATAAAAGCACATTTGAAGCTTCCTTTGTATGAATTTAACATAGTTCATTATGGTGATGCAACAATTCGTGAGATATGTAAGAAGCGGCTCGCAATGCGACAGAATCATGCATTCACTATGGTGATGATTAAAACAAAATGTGGTATTTATTTCGCTCGCGTGGCCAATCCTTAACAGTATTTTTTTTAAACTTTATGAAAACTTCATTACGTTTCACCTCGGGCCAGGGTTTTTTTTATAGGAGCAACTTGCGTACAGCTACACCGTAAGCAAAAAGCTGTTTCGCTCTGATAGTGCCATGTAACTAGTGAAACATTACGTGCCAATACGACAGTATCGTACCATGATAAAGTGTGGTTGACGTGCGTGTGGATCACCAACTAACTAAACCAAAATAAACAATAATACAGTTACTAGAAATCACAAAATAAAATATATAAATATGAATGAACCGTAAATAATATCACATTCGACAGGCGCTGGACAACGTCATTCTAAGTTTAGATTAAATCGCCAGTTTTTTTTCTACTCGTTTAAATGAAGGCCGACCTCATTATTTTAATAACCCTCGTCAGCGGACCTGAAACGTTAGCCGAGATTGTATTTTAAAGGTATTTTTTTTAACTGTAAGAGTTACAATTTAAAAAAAATATGTGGTTAGCATAAAAATGTTATCCAGTCTCGATTTGAGACAAAGGCACAACGATTCACAAATTGTTAATCGTTTATTGAGATTTATTGCGCTCTCGTTCCAAATTCGCCTATTCGAGGTCTAGATTTAAGATGGCCCCTCCGCTTGACCCTTGTTGCGGGACCGAGCCGAACGGAGCCACAGTGGCACGATAATTTCGCGACTGTCCAGCGTCCATCGACGGCAACCAATTGACACTTGACCCCAGCGACGCTTCCATCGTGACCTTGGACTCGGGAGTACTGGGGGGATCGCACACATTATCATGTGACGTAATCAATTATGTTGGGATAATTACACCGGGATTCCATAGCCAGTACTCGGGGGTCATAAAGTTCCTAATAGTTAATAAATTAGTTGAGGCAACACAAAGTTAGTAGCAAATATTTTTACTCCTCCGTGAGTATGAGGACTTACCTTGAGGGTGCTGTTGGGTGATATATGGAGTGAGGAGACGAGCGCGCTTCTTTTCATAACCTTTCTGTGTTATGTCACCTGGGAATTAAAAAGGCCATTGGTGAATTTAATGTGTAAAATATTACGATAACCGCGTGGCACAAGCAATTATAACAACGTTGCAACAATAAATCAAATTGGATCGGTTTATTGGATTTGAAATTCGGATTGATCACAGAATAGGGATCAACATATAATACTAAAGTATGTACATATTAATACTTTTTGTATGTTGAATTATCGAGACACTCCACGTATGTAACAAGATACGTATTTTATGAAAAGACACATGTACACAATGAGTCTTTTCGAGGAATTAGATTGGGATATTTCATCGGGTGAACTATTGTCATTAGATTTGGATTATTTTTTTTTTTATTATTATTATTATATTTATGGGTTTACATTTACACCACCGAGAACAATAGCACAAAACATATTGTCATCTCATGTCATTTTTTAGAGAGAAAGCTTGTATCGCGACACGATTTTACGCCAGAGAAAACCCACGGTTAATGCCGAGAGCAGGGCATCATTGGTCGTTGAAGTTAGTCAAATCCTCACAACTTCACGCGCAATGCGCGCTGATGACCAGTGGGCAACGATAAGTTAACGTAACGTAGTTGGATTATACATGTCCGAATTATAATTTGACAGGGAGTGAATATGTGCATGCGAACAGATTCAGAATGCGAGTTCGTCCACAACATACACAACGCCAGCTAACGTGAATAAATCAACATGCCTGATTGCGCTTACGTGGAGCTCCTATAACCCTGAACGAGCGGCGTTTCATTACAATTTCGAATTCAAGTGTTAAACATATCAGTCGTTTGTCTGTTGTTGTAATGCGTTGACATTCTGGGTACAAGCTCATGGATTGTGTTGAGCTAGTGGAAAAGTGAAATTGCCAAATTCGTGCATCGGAAACCCAGTTTCTTTGTTTATTCACACTCCAGAAAAACAAATAGAAAAATTTAGTGTACCAGAATGCTTTGTATTTAATGTTAAATTAAAAAAAAATACGTTCAATTATTTTTTTTATTTTATAAAGTCTATTTTAGTAGGCGGTACGACGTTCACGTTGTAATGTACAAGACATTACATTAGGTACATAGAAAAAAATACTTGATAAAAGAGTCCGTTCTGTATCGCGACTAATCGCTCGGGATCATATTTCACAGAAATGTTTTGACGTATTCTCATCAGGGGATAGATAACAGTCTGTATAATGTGATGATAATGTAAGTGAAGTTTTTAACACAAGAATCGATAATAATATTCAGATAAACGGAACAAGCTGAAATCATACCGCACTAAGCATACATATTATCGCGTGCACCAAAACATGAACATTTGTCGCGTCAATGTGTATATCAGTGTCACCAACCAATTGTGAACTTCGTACATATAGTTTATATGTATATAGCTTTATTATAATCTGTCATCAAACTGTAGATCAGATCAGTTTCTAATCATTGACGATTTGACGTGTCCAATGTAATAAACCTACTTTTGAAGTGAAAACTTCTTTAGTCGTGTTAGACGATATTTAGGGAAAATCGGTGGTGGTAGTGGTGGTGGTGCAGTGGTGGTGGTGCGGTGACGGTAGCAGGTCGCGGTGGCGCAATGTCACTGACGTATGTTGAGCAAATCTATAAGATTTTCTACTTCCAAATATGGTGTAACGCGGCTAAAGAAGTTTTCACTTCAAAAACTGAACTTCAATGAAAGTTGGCCCTTTAGGACGATAGAAATACAACTTTCATTGTGTTACTTCTGTAAAATATTGTGAAGCCGCCTTCTGCCGGCGTCTACGAATAATAAGAATAGTTGCAGTAGCCGTACTAGTGTAAAACATAGAATTCATTTTTCTCAAAGTTTTCTCTAAACGTAATAATATAATATGTACAAGATATCAAGATAAAGGTGCTCACTATACAACACTAAAAAAAAACTACCAATAAGATTACATGTGTGTATTTTGAATATTAGGCTACAAAGGCTTGCGCACGGAGAAAAAAGGAGCATAAAACGTCTTGCTGACGATTGTTGACTATACTAATGTTAGTAATTTATATTAAATCATCCGAGACGTTAAGGTAACATTACTTTCAAAATATTTTTCTAATGGTTACAAAATGTTTTGAAAGCCCTTTAATTTAACCGTTATTGTATATTATGTATAAATAAAAAAAATCGCCTAAAGAAAATTACATAAAAAATCTCGTTTTATGCTTTTTAATGGCGTCATGTAATTAGAAATTATATGAATCTGTTTCCATCGCCAGCGCCAGACTGATTTTTGCACTCGTTGAGCAATACGGTTAAGACGGCCCTGGTAGCACGTACATACACTACGAGTACTATAAATGACGGCCTTAACAACATATTGCTTTTGCCTTGTTATTGTTTTATAAAAATTGTCGTTAGCTCTTTCATCAAAAATGAACTTAAAAACAATATGTAATACAAATCTCAACTTTAACTTAATCCATTTTTATACATATTTTTTTTAATTTTATGTTTTTTTTTAAATATTGATTATGTCTGTATTTTATAATTTACCATTTCATCGCCTATTACAATGTCTATTTTATAAGGTTAAATGGCCAATGCAGAATTGTTTTAGGCTTAAGGCTTAAGACTCCTCAGCCTCACAAATATTGAGAATTCTCCCGTGCCAGTTTTAAAATGAACTTGGTTGACTAGTGCAGAAGAAAACAAGCGGGCTGTTATTTAGATGGCAATTCACACAAAACAAACATGAACATATTACACCAAAATTATACGAAATCAGATTTAACACGACGAGCGTTCTATTCAAGTCCGCGTTGACCTTGTGTATGACTATGTATTTTAACGCCTCGAGAGAAACGTGGTTGATAAAAACGTACAACAAAAAATAATATGTAACTCCTCTAACATGTTTCCTGTGCAAAATAAAAACGCAATGACCAGGTTTCAGAACCGGGGATAGTGTTATATAATATAGGCTTTATTTTAAGATCCTAAAAATTAAAAGAATGATCAAGTTAAAAGAGAGGATCTGTGTCAACCTTAGTTGAGTTTGGATTGAATAGTGATCTACATGTATTAAAGTCTCTTTATAAAGTTTCTACTGGTTTTGTTAGAATTAAGAGGGGCCTACTCAGACAGGTTTAGCATCAATAAAGGTGTAAGACAGGGCTGTGTAGCATCCCTATGGCTGTTTTATCTCTTTATAGATGATTATTTGAAAACTTTGAAAGACGAAGATTGTGGATTAAGAATGGGTGATCTAGTTGTAAAATGTCTCTTGTACGCCGTCGTGTTTGCGTCATCGGCGGAGAACTTACAACTTACGCTTAATGTAGTCAACAATTCATTAGAAGGTAAAGGTATGAAGATGAATGTAGATAAGGCGAAAGTTGATAAAAAAAGTTGTTTGAAAGAGAACAGAGTAAGACAATAATTGAAATAAATGTTATCGGTAAAAATGTGGGACATGTGGAAGAGTTCGTATATTTAGTAGGGCTGTTTGTTTAGTAGCGATGGTAGGTATGTTAAAAATTTGAGTGTATGCGATAAATAGAATGAATAAGGCTATAGGTACGATAGTGAGGTGTCAAAATGTGCCTATGAAGAGTAGTCTGGCAATACATAATGCTGTACTAGTCCCCATTGTAATGTATGGAAGTAAGAGCGCGGTTTGGCAGGAAAAGCATGTTAGTAGAGTTAATGCCGTTGAGAGAATCCTTAAGTGTGTTAGGCGTGACATTGTGGATGTTGTGACAAGAACTGAGAAAGGTATGCTTCGGTGGTTCGGGCATGTTGAAAGGATGAATGAAGAGAGAATAATGAAACAAATTTATGTTGCAAAAGTGAGTGGTAATTTTGGAAGGGGACGCCCTAGGAGAACTTCTATATATCAGATTAATAAAAAAAATAATAATAATCGGATATCGATGAGGGTGGCATGAAGCAAACGATTTGCTTCGTGTTCTTTGCGAGTCTAACAGGAGGAATTAACATTCTCTTGTCGGGGGTGAATAAGGTACGCGCCTATACCGGATACTAGGATGACATGTGACAAAGGGCTTCTACAAGGATCTAAGCAAGGCAATTTCCCTGCACTACATACGATTCGGTAATCTCTTCGGAGAAACTCAGGGTCTTGTCAGTGCGAAACAAGATCAGGTTATTAAGATCAACAATTATTGGAGACACATCCTTAAGGACGATACCATCGATATATACAGGATACTCCATCAGGAGCTTGCTCTTAAGTATGGTCTCCTGGATGTAAGACTGCCTTACTATAAGCACGTGCCGGAAGCCGTGCTCGAAAATAATTGCGCTAGGCTCTAATTGGACCGACCCATCATCACGGACAGAACTATTCTCGCGAATAATCTTGACATCGTGCTGATGGATAGCCAGCCAGTCAGACAGTCCAGGGTATTTTTGGTCGACAGAACCATTCCACCATTCGACAAACCGACTAAAATTATCCCAATAGTCGTTTATGCAAACGGGTTAATCCCAGGCAGCCTCTCCGGATACCTGAGGCAAATGGGACTCCGAGACGGTAGGCTCCGAGCTCAAATGTAGAAAGCAGTGCTTTTCGACACCGCCCGAATTGTCCGCCGGTTTCTCTCCCTTTCCCCCTAATCCTCGGTCTTCTGGGCTCTCCTGCCGAGGGAATCCTGTCTTGTTATTGGTATTTATATATAACATATATTTATTAATTTATCTCATATAAGAGTAAGTATATACTATAGTATTAAGTTGTGGTATATATTTGTTTTATGTATGTATTGTATATATTTATACTCAACCAGACGGAGACAAAATGTCCACCACATAATAATAAAGCCCTTTATTCTAATACTAGCCATGCCCCGCGGTCACACCCGCCCTGCAATTTTACTTAAACGAAATGATATCACATACTTAATACTACTGTAACCTCATCATCATCTCCCTGCCCTTTTCCCGCGTATGTGAGGTCGACACAAAATGGCCGTAACACAGTTAAATTGATATATATTTTTTATTTATAAACCGATTGAGATAAAACAAACACTAAGCTTACCACAATACATTAATGAAAACCGCAACCAAATCGGTTAAGCCGATTCTGAGATTAGCGGAAACAAACGCTCAGACAAACAGACAAAAATCCTAATTATCATTGTTTTGAGTTTTATTGCGTTTATGAGAGCCCCCAATAATAGTTTTTCTCAAGTATCTTCCATGTATAGACAGCGATCAGTTACATTTTTATTATATGTATTGTCTGTCTTGAGGTACTCGTCTCTACTTTGAGCCAGCGGTCATTTTGATGTAATCCTCCCATCTTGGACACTGTTTTCCAAGGCTTCTTTACCCATCTCTTGCTCTTTAGCATTTAGCCAATTCGTCTCTTAGAGATTTGGTGAGTGCCCATGTTTCACACCCATAAATTAAGCATGGAAGGATACATGAGTTGAAAGATTTTCTTTTCACTCCCCTCGATAAGATTAGTGGGTAAAAAAGAGCGATATAAGGAGCACCCATAACCGACGAGCATATATGCGTAGATGGACAAATGTAGAAGAAGTGAAATAGGTGTGCCAAGTTTGCGCCAAATGGAAATCCATTATCTCTGCCTACACCTCTGGGTTACCGGCGTGTGCAGATATTTACTTAAGATTCTAGAAAATCCACATGTTTATTTTAGTCAAATTGTCAGTTCAGGATCAGTTATTTACAGATCGTAGTCTATACTGTATAGGCCAAACCAAAGCCAACCCTACGCGGGAAACCAACCCTCCTCAAAAATAATAAGCTACTAACCTAATCTAACAAAACATTTTACATAAGAATAGATATATTATCTTCTAAAATCATCTATATACGTGTAAATACTGCGGTACCAAAACAATGTAGTTGTTACCATTACTAGGGAGCGCCTTGCGTGCGCTGTGAATAACCTAATGCGCAACGTGTCAAGCTGATGATTCTCCAGCCTAAGCTGAACCCTATTTTATATGATTAATCGTTTAGATATGAGGTCAACTTACAAATCAAGAGCAAAATCTCCAAAAATCTTGTTTTGAAGTGTATATAAACTTTCAATCATTACCATTTTAAAGACAGTTATTTTCTTGAATTTTTTTTGAACAAATGTTCGACATGATTCTTTAAATTGATATTATATTTTTGTTTATAAACCGATTGAGAAAAACAAACAACAAATTTTAAGTGAAGTTTAGACAAAAATTCTAATAGTGTAATAATAGTTTTGGGTTTTATTTTATTGCATTTATAAAGGCCGGGGGCCTTTATATATTGGGGAATAATAGTCTTTCTTAAATATCTTCCATGTACAGATAGCGATCGGTTACATTTGTATTATATGTATAGATTTTTATTAGTATCGCTTTTATAAATAACTAGATGTTGCCCGCGGCTTCGTACGCATTTATTTTTTTCGCTGGAAATTTTTGTAATGTGTCAAACGGTGCCTATAAGCAGACAATCATCGCATGTAATGTAACGAACTGTAGTCCAGTCGCAGCAGTACAAATATATTCATCATTGTACGAGTACTTCTGATTTTATAGCTCTATAACAGATAGAGACATTATAACAGTGACTAATAAAAGGCAGATAAAACATATGAAAGATAAGATTAGAAATTTAGTAAGTAGTTTTTGTGGCAAAACTTGAACAAAACCGTTTGCCAAATCAACATTGTACAAGAGACCAAAAATCAAGAAACAAAAAAAGTAGTAATTTCTAGTAGTACTAGTAGAGTAATTTTATACTTCTTTCATTTTCAAACCACGAAATCGATTATGTTGCGGACAAATGACTAAGGTTCGGAGTATCACAGTTGTTTGTACTTATTGTGAGTCGTTGAAATTCAGCGATCAAACTCTGTGTAGTGCGGTTGAAAACACGATATATCAAGACAAAGTATAGATGATCAAATAAGACGTAAGCGCTGTAGAACTTGTGACAAACTCATATAATAAAAACATCGCACACAAGTTACACAAAGACAGGAAGATACAATCTTACCTACATATACAAGAACCCAATTTTTAGATTAAGAAAAAATATAAAAAAAAGTATAACTACTCACGGTACCCAAATATTTTCGTGCAAGCCAGCAGCCAGCCATCAAGCCTCGAGTGACAATATCTTCATAGTACCCCGGGTTACATGCTTTAATTTGTATGAATTTATTTTCTTCTTTGCAAAGGTTGTTCAAAAAGGCAAATTTTAATCAGTCCACATAAATGACATATTTTTAAAATTTATGAACATAGTTTAATCTTATTGCATTGGTTTGCACGAGTAAAACGTGATTTTGAACAGCTCAGATTGTCTTCGTTTAATTCCTCCTCAAAATTATTGGTTATGACAGCGAATTTTATTTAAAACTGTTTTACCCAAAGCCACAGCAAAGCTAGCCAGTGTTTAGCTTATTCAGGCGACATGTGTGATACATGGGATAATGATTTATTAGCAGTAATTTAAATGTAGAAGGCTCAGTAATATCCTTTTAAGCAATCATTAGGCAAATTACATGTTTAGGTATGTAATTAGATAAACATGTAGAACGTGAAGAAACTTAAAGATTTAGAGATATACAAAACGATTTATTCATACAACCTATTCGGATATTAAATCCCAAATTATTTTTTTGAATAATACAATCACAATTCATCACATTAGATGAATTTCTGGTATGACATTAATCGTGATTGTTTTATTTGCGATTAAAATAAAACAATTAAGGTGATCGTTAGCATTTCGAAATTACATTCAATGCTTACCTCATAACCAGATATGATGGTAAAAAAACGGTATGCTCCAAATTTTATTTATACGTGCAAGCTGTTTTGAATAACTTTTGTTCAGGATTTTAAAATGCTACTCAATGATTCGTCATAATTTCTCTCGACCTTTTCCCTCGTTTATTCTAATAGGTATTATTTTTGACAAATCAATGTAGCACACAATCCGGTCCCAAGCACCACATATTTCCTTTTTGTGGTACGTAAACGACAAACCGTACACATAAAGGGCTAAAATGATACACCTGTTATCGAGTTTGCCTTCATAAAATGTACCTATTCACTTGTAACATAGCTTGTGGTCAAGACAGCTGCGCCAAAACGCGCTGTTTCAAAGGTATGTACATACATAAGTTTCTTGAACAAAGCATTCCAACATGCATAAAGAAAAATAGAATTGTTTGAAGCGCACACCATTGCTGTCAGTAACTTAAAAGGCAACTCGACATCCCTTTTGGTCACTCAAAAAGAATAGAAAATTAACGTTTTTGACGCAAAACAATTATGAAAACATTTATTGTAACTCACAATATTAGATTTATGAATTAAAATATGTACTTAACAGTATAAAATAAATAAATAAATATGCGCTTACGCCCGTATCCCAGACGGGTTGGTAAAGAGCACGGATTTCCATTCGACGCGATCCTGGCACTCTCTCGCTTCTTCTATATTCATACGTTAAGGCATACATGCTCGTCGTTTATGAGTTTTCCGTATTTTTAGTAAACCCCTAATCTGATCGATATAAGTTCTTCTAGGGCGTCCCCTACCAACACTGCATCTCACTTTTTCTACATAAATTTATTCATTATTATCTCTTCATTCATCGTTTCAACATGCCCGAATCACCAAAGCATACATTTCTCAATTATAGTTAATAGAACAACTTGTTTACCTACCATTTTTATGATTACGTTGTCATGTTTAAAGAATCTACATATCCCCGGTTTCTTTTATGAACTTTAACTAATTGTGAATGTATAAGTTTATTTTATCGTTTTTTATTATATTTTTTTAGAAAAAAATAGATATAAATTAATGTAATAAATAATGAATCTATACTTGAGGTTAAGTTTTGAATTAAGTCCGTAATGTAAAATAAAAAAAACACAGATATTATTATAATTCAAAAAGTAAATTACGCGATAATAATGTTCAGTGTCACTGGACTTATTGTCCAGCCAAATAGATCGTTAGTCCATCACGTAAGATAGCTCAGAGCCGATTGAACAGTCGCCTATTCAGATATTACGTCATCAAATCTAACAATCGTGAACACTCTACTCTGCCGTCACTTATAAGCAACGGCATGGTAGAGTACCGTTTATAATTGTGCGTCAAGTAATATACAGGATGGACCATAAGTTTGTTTTCAATTTAAAAGGGTATAATGAAATTCATTTACTTTTCTATTTTTATTTATTAACAATTTCAATTCGATTAGTTAAGCCAGTTTAAAGTTCCTTAGCCATAAAATGTATTTGTTAAGACTTAGCTGCCTTTAGTAATGCCTGTAGTAAATTTTAAATGTATCAGAAAAGAAATTAAAAGTTGAATAGCAGCAAGTATACCTTAAGACATTACAATATATAATGAAAAAATCGGGATTTGTAGAAATATATATAAATAGAATAAAGAATTGCCGTAAGTACTTGGATGGAACATGGATGCGAGCTAAACTGTGAAGTATTCACGATTTCATGCAATTCAAACGCGCGGCACTTACACAGTAGTAGACTGCACAGGTGGAAAAAAAGGATGAACTCTTAAAAGTTCTACGCTCCAGGTTCAAAGGGATTATTACAGCGCTTTTTTCTCCCGGCATCTGCAAATTGAATCTTGCTATTACATAGAAGGAACAAAATGAAACATTCGGATATGCCTCACAGGCTTTAGTACAAAGTGGAGATTTCCACACGATTTCTATTTCGATATTTTAGGAGCAGAATGATAGGAGTGTGTGCAACGGCTCTATTTTTAAGACGCGATATAACGATACGCTACTTTTGAAACACCAATTACTTTTTACGTTATAATATTTGTATGTATTCTCTTCGTTAAAACGAAGTGTTTTGAATATCGCACAGAACAATGTGCGCTGTCAAACCTTTATTATAATTATGGACTTACATTACCAATACTATGCTGTTGTGTGAGCGATTAGCGGATCTTTTCGTTGCATTTTTATTTATCTAAACAAACTACACATTACACAAATTATCTGACTTAAATTAGTTTATACTACATTAAAAATATATATTTTTACAGTCTTATAACATGTACGTAACAAACAATCGATGCCGCAATCACAAACGCACGCTAAACAAATACGCCATCAAGGTCTAACGAAATGTCCGCACTGATTTAATATTATTAATGAAACAAAAAATAAATAATCTAACGTATACGACGAAGAAAATATATTAACACGGAACAATTTGCCGATTTATTTTATATAGCTATGCCTCGCGGTTTTACCCGCCTTGCAATTTTACGTAATCGAAATGATAATACCTACTTAATATTACCCTAACCTCATCATCATCTCCTTGCCCTTATCCCGCGTATGTGGAGTAGACACAGTATGGCCGTAGCACAGTTTAACAATCACATATGATTGTTTGAACTGTGACCGTAGTTCGTACTATATAGGTTCTGGCTAGTTTTTTCGGCCGACCGCCTGCCTAATGCGAACTCTCTTTGGGAGTAACAAGCTACTAACCGAACCTAACAACACATTTTACGTTGTTTTATAAGAAGAAATACGTAATTTCAAAAATCGTTTATATACATGTTAATACTGCGTTACCAAATATAGCTATTACCATTACCAGGCATGCATTGCATTTTGAGTCCGAAATAAGTACGTGTCAAGCTGATGCTACCGGAAATTACTTTCAGTGACCTTATACAAGCATTAAAGTCTCTTTATAAAGATTCTACCGCTTGTGTTACGATTACCAGGGTCTACTCAGACTGGTTTAGCATCAATAAAGGTGTAAGACAGGGACTGTGTGGCATCCCCGTGGCTTTTCAATCTCTTTATGAATGATTCTTTGAAAGACGAAGAGTGTGGATTAAAATCTCTGCCTATCCCTCTGGGTTACGGGCGTGAGCGCATATTTATTTATTTTAGTTGTAAAATGTCTCTTGTACGTCGATGACCAGGTCTTGTTTGCGTCATTGGCGGAGGACTACAAGTGAATGAAGAGTCAAAATGTGTCTATGAAGGCTCGTCTGGCTATATATACAATGCCGTATTAGTTCCCACTTTAACGTATGGAAGTTGATCTGGGTTTGGCAGGAAAAGCATGCTAGTACAGTTAATGCCGTTGAGATGCGATCCTTAAGAAGTATATTAGGCGTGACATTGAATGATAGGTTACAAATAGCATTATAAGGGAAAAGTGTGGCTTAAAAGTGGATGTTGTGACTAGAATTGAGAAAGGTATGCTTCGGTGGTTCGGGCATGTGGAAAGGATGAATGAAGAGGGATAAAGAAATAAATTTATATAGCAAAAGTCAGTGGCAGTGTTGGTGCGCCGTAGGAGAACTTATATCGATCAGATTAGTGACTTACTAAAAAAGGGCGATAAAAGGACCACCCATAACCGCGGAAGAAGCGAGAGAGGTGTACCAAGATCGCGCCGAATGGAAATCCATGACATTTGCCTACCCCTCTGGGTTACGGGCGTGAGCGCATATTTATTTATATATTTTGTTTATAGTAACACGCTCATCTAGTACTTGTATGCGTTTTGAAATCAAAGCCACTGATAGTATTTATTATACGTTTTGATCCTGACGTTTTTAATTCCCCAAGTTTCCCATTTCAATGTAGTATTCGAGTTAATATAAGAAATCGTTATGGCATATATATGTTTGTTTAGAGATCTGCTACTCGCGCTCTCTTCAGCACCATAAATTATCTTCGTCGACCGTCATTTCTTCATTTATAATTTAAACATGATTGTACCCTGAAGTAATCGTATAATCTATTGTTTACTTTTGCTTTAGTATTATTTCAAAAATGCAGTTTACGTAATTCTAAACGCGGCCCACAAATTTCTTGTATAGAAATTATTCAAAGTGAAAAGATTGAATTTGAACTACGGCTATTGTGAAAATAAATTAACGTTGAATGATGATAGAATTTAAATATGTAAGATATAAATGTAGTTGAATACATAAGTATTTTTTATTTGACTAGTACGATTGTTATTTCCAATTTAAAAAAAATGGTAGAAATAAGTTTAACGAACTCATTTTAATATGAACCAAATTAATAATACATTTTATTTTGATAATTTACAAATAATAATGTAAGATGTTTGTTGATTCTACATTTATAGTTTTGACTACGTTTATCAGAGATTTATTGGCCCTCTGAAGGTAGGATTGTAACAAATGATTTAGTTTAAATTTAACAAATATTCATTGATTTTAAACTCTTAACTTAAAAAATATTATATAATCGTTACCAGAATGAATATAAAAGTAAATGTGTCGCCCAAAGTTCATCTTACTTGGACGCTCATAATGGTACATTAAATGATATTTGAGAGAAACAAAAACATATATGATTTCGACATTACTTCATACAGTATTAAGGGACTCAATTAATATTTTAAGAGGCGCAATTGGGGCCATTGATTCTACAGCGGCGGGCTTAGTCAGACCGCGCCACGACGACGAACGGGTTTGTGTTGATGCGTCATGCTTTCCCAATAAAATGGCTTAAGTGCGCCGGTGATCTAAGGCGAGCTGTAAATCAGACAAGGAATAGGTACAATATTATCAATCAATATGAAAAACGTTAATGAATTAGTAATAGTATTTACTATACACATATGTACATACTTTAAACTTGTGTATAAAATCTTTAAATCAAATTTGAACGTGTTTGAGGTACAGGTTTCACTTGCTTAGTCAAATTAACTTACTTGACACACCCGAGGGACACTGAACCGAACCTACCGCGACTGAGCTTAGCTAACACCCGTCTCGTAGTTGCTTTATATAACAGACTCGTTGAAGAAATTTTAGGTTTTCCCTTTCCTTCATCGTTTGCGTTCATTGGTTTGAGAGTAAAAAATTTGTCTGAGTACTTTGTTTTCGAATAGAATAACGCAATAATCTAAAGTTATGTAACAGTCTAAAGTTAAATACTATATATTCATTTGTACCCGAATGACCTTTATGATAACGTAACAATGAGGTAATTTACAAAATACATGCACTTACACGATTTCGACGACTATTTCTTGTCTTTGTTTGCGCTGCGTTACATTAAAAAATGTTGTTTTTTGACGACAATGAAGTAACCCTCTTAAACGGATCTGTGTACAAAATATAGAGCAACTGTGCTTAAAATAAACAAGACACGGCTTACATCAACTCTCAACCTATGATAAATATTGAATGCAAATTAGTGTTTTATTGCGTTGATTAAATATATACGTAGATTTAGGAAAGGCCTATGATAAAGTTAAAAGAAAATGATCCGTAGTCAACCTTAGTTGAGTTTGGATTGAACAGTGACCTGATACAAGCATTAAAGTCTCTTTATGAAGATTCTACTGCTTGTATTAGGATTAACGGGGCCTACTTAGACTGGTTTAGCATCAATAAATGTGTAAGACAGGGCCGTGTAGTAAGGAGGAGAGTATACACAATGCTGTACTAGTCCCAACTTGAATGTATTGAAGTGAGAGCGTTGATTGGCAGGAAAAGCATGCTAGTAGGGTTAATGCCGTTGAGATGCGATCATTAAGTATGTTAGGCGTGACGAAGTAAGAACATTTTTGATGAGACTAAGATATCGAACTCATCTAGTCTACGCACAGAACTCTAATATTGAGTAGTGGTAGTAGTAATGCCAAGCAAATGGATGCACTTTTTGTCTTATGTGTTTCTTTATATTTCACAAATGGCATTTAGAACATGTTTTACAGTGAAGATGTGCTTACACAAAGTTGGTCTCCGAAATAATGAGGTAGAGCATTATTGTGAGCCGCACGGAAAACAATCACTTGACCAACCGTGTCCCGAACGTAAGAATCCTACGAACAAAACATAAATAAAAGAATATATATAAAACTAGCTGTTGCCCGCGACTTCGTCCGTGCGGAATCAAATAAAACCTGTTAATTACTTCGCAGGATAAAAGTTTATAATCGTATTTTTTATATTATTTGTTTTAACTCTGCGCTGCAAAAACTGTTGAGTTACACATATATAATGTATAATGGAAATGTTTACCTTAAATAGTCCTACAAAAAAACCCGGGACAGCATACTATATCTGTCTTTTATGTGTAAGCCATTATCGCCAAAATAGTGGACCATATATTAATTATTACCGGAACGAAGTTTGCCGGGCCAGCTTAGCTTTTCATATTTAGCTTATTGTACACACTGTTTATATTTATAACTCACCATCGCCACAACGAACACCACCATTATCACCAATGGCACCACCGTCACCACCACCAATCCTACCTAAAACCGTCTAATGCGGTTTAAGATGTTATCAGTTCACTAAGCAGGTTGCTGACGCTGTTACTGACGCAGGTTGCACATGTCTATCTCGCAAACCTCTAAGATCTAACGCAGCTAAGAAGTTTACACTTCAATAAAGTACAAAAGTATTTTTTTTAATTATTTTACTGGCTTAAAGCAACCTTCATGACATTGTAGATAGCGGGTGGCGCTTTCGATACGGCGACGCGTAATTTTGTTCACAATTTAGAGGGTTTTTAACTTTTTGCACGAAACCCTAATTATTTTTCTTAAATTAAAGTAGCCTTTTTGAATCCCTATAATATTACCTATCTTTCAGTAAAATTCCCATCCAAATCGGTTCAGTCGTTTTGGAGATTACCCGGAATAAGCGGACAGACAGACAGACAGACAAAAATTTAAAAAATTGCATTTTCGTTATAAGTACCGTATTTACACCATGTGCACTGAGTCTGGAAATTGTATTTTGATATTACATACAGACACTTCAATTTTATTTATCTGTATAGATAATTGAAGCAATAACACAATTTAAGTATGGTATGGCGATATTAGTATGGTAATCTAAAAATTTGTAAATATGGTGTTGATTATAGAATAGAAATTTTTAATCTTACTGATTTTAAATGGCGATGTGATCGAAACATGTTACACATTAACTATCAATGACACCTTTGTCACAATCGAAATAAATTCTGACTTAACGAAACTATTCAATGGTTACGTGCAGTTATATGGCTTATTTTTATTACTCATCGATATGATTACGTAAAGACATAAGTATTTTCTGAAATAGTTTTACCTTCTTAATTATAAGTAATAGGTGTTGTACTTTACTACGCTAGCAAAGCTCCGATTTTTGCTAAAAAGAACACTCGGCCGTTTTTGATTGTCGCATAAACAATTCCTCATGAACTTAATGTTGTGTTATGTCACGTTCCACGAACATTGAAACGGCCAAGCCATAGTTTTTAAGTACAAATCAGAGCTCTGAGAGCATTTGTGAAGCTTGTCTTCTTTCGCATACGGCAAATAATGTTGATAGCGAAATAATCTGAAAAATAGTTATCGATTTCGCTCTGCATGCAATGCTATATGAACAAATCACACAAATAAATATAAAGTAAAAGAACTATAGTAAAGTTCATAGATATATCCAACAGATTCCATGCACATTATTAATAATGTACAAACAAAAATAAATTTAAAGTACATTTAGACAGAAGTTTTTAAAAAAAGGTAAGTTTCATTCTCTTTTCATTACTTTATATCAGTGTTTTTCAACCTTTTGCATGACAAATACCCTTTAGTATAAAGAAATATTTTCTCTAGAGTTTTAGTTTTAGTAAATTTTAGTAATTTGATACAAATGATTGTCCTTTACTTGATATTTTTCTTAATAAATCTTTTTAAACTTTATTGTTTTTTTTGCTGCAGTAGCTTTCCTTCATATATACATTTTTCGTTTTGTTTTATAAGTCACCATGTAAAATTACATAATATTAAAGAAGAAGATGGCAAAAGAGCAAGTGGCTCACCTTATGTAAGTAACCACTACCAATAGGCATCCATAACAAGCAAAGTTCCACCAGTCCCATTCATGCAACAGATGTTGTTGCGGGCAGGACAGTGTTAGCACTGTTATATAATAATATTTGAAAGCTAAGAAGTCTTTATTATGCATATCAATTAATATGACAAAAGTTAAGTTAAAAATTAAGTGGTAAAAAAACTTAAAAAGAACTATACCCTAAAGAACATGATTTTTGGATTTTAATTTAGATATTCATGCTCATAGATAAAAGTCAGAGGGCCAATGGACAATTGGATGAATTTCGGAAAAGTTAAATAACAGAACATATAGAAAGTTCGTAAATGGAATTAGTTCTAACAACGCAGAGCGTACTTAAAAAGTAATACAAAGTAGAGCAGTCTACTAAAACAAAATTCTTAGCATGTTAATAAGCTTAATAATAAAAGGATGTTAATAAATTTGACTCATACACTATATACTGCTGTGGTCATATAATTTAGAAAGAATCAAGTTCCAGATTTTTTTAATATAAATCATGACATACAGTGGTGGTCACATAATTAGAAACATTTCTTATGTATAAAGAAAGTATAACTTCAATGTACCAATGTTCGAAAAAATATACATATTCAATCATTAATAATCATGCAATAATATAGCCACTAAAATAAAAAAAACACATTAAATGCATAACATGCAAAACACATCTTACTTTTAATTACAAAATGAGTCTTACACATGTAGGAACTTTATTTTCTGTTACTGGCTGCTAGAATGCCTAATTAGAAACATTTTGAAAAGCATCCCTAGCTCATTCTTTTTTTGAAATTGGAGAATAACATTTATTTCTTGGTTTTTTCTATTATTCTAGTGGCAATCCAAAATTTAATCTGAATGTTATTTTGTTTAAAATGGGCTAAAATAAAAGTTGTGACGCATCAACTAAGCAAATAATTGTTAATTTACATAAAGATAATAAGTGGGCATGGTATAAGAAGAATAGCTGAGCCTTTTAATTGTTCAGTTAAGAAAGTGTTTAATGCAATTGATAATTATAAAACACATCGAACTGTTGAACTGAACACAACGAAAACCTCTCCCAGAGATGATAAGCTAATCGTTCGTCTTTCTAAAAAAGACCCAAGTAAAGGCTCCAACCAGATTAAAAATAGTGTTTTCGCCTGATGACCCGAGAAACATCTCGTCAAGACTGATACCATGAAGATTAGTGGATGCTAAATTGTTTGGAAGAATCTCTCGAAAGGTACCGCTTCTTACCAAGCAACACCGAGGGAAGCGATTGTTATTCGCGAGAAAAAAATATGTTAATTTAATTGCGGTACGAGAATGGATATTATTTATGATTATTATTTTCCGGATGTGGAGTTGGACCCGTTCCGAAGATTGAAGGTACAATGGATCAATGGCAATAGAAAAATATCTTAGAGCACACAATGCTTCTCTACTCGGACGATCATTTGCCAATATACTAGATCTTACAGCATGACAATGACCCTAAACACACGGCCATTAGCGTCTAATGTTTCCTTAGCGAACAGTGTATATCCGTTTTAGACTGGCCAACAAATAGTCCGGATTTAAACCCGAAATAGAAAATAATATCCCTAATAATCCGGATAATAACTCGAAATAGAAATAGAAAATCTCGCAATCGTAACACCAGTGAAAACGAACTACATGAAGCATTCATTGAAGCATGGAATTCAATCCCCCAAAGATGTATGAATTTGATTGAATCAATGCCACATTGTCGCAGTGCTGGTATTGAAAATAAGGGATTCACCACTAAATCTAAACATATAATAAAAATGTAACTGATCGCTGTCTGTACATGGAAGATATTTGAGAAAAACTATTATTGCAGGCCTTCATAAATGCAATAAAACCCAAAACAATGATTATTAGAATTTTTGTCTGTTTGTGTGTGCGTTTGTTACCGCTAATCTCAGAAACGGCTTAACCGATTTGTGTGCGATGTTCACTAACCTATTGTGGTAAGCTTCACTTAACATTTGGTGTTTATTTTATCTTAATTGGTTTAAAAATAACAGTTTTATCAATTTAACTGTGCTATGGCCATATTGTGTACGACCCCACATACGCAGGAAAAGGACACAGATGATGATGAGGTTACCGTAGTATTAAGTAATATCATTTCGTTTAAGTAAAATTGCGGGGCGGGTGAAACCGCGGTAACTATTAGTAGGTTGTGGATAGCACCTATTTCTTAAAAACAATACTAATTGCTAATACTTAAAAAAATATTGTTTTATATACTTTTTTGTTGTATCTAATTAGTTGTCCATAATGTAATATTGAAACTGCACTTGAGTAATAGGACTTATAATGTTTTTCTAATCAATGATAAATTGTTGAACATATTGTCGTCCTATTTATTGTTTAATTTCAAAATAAAACATATGTGATGAAGTATCTTACATAATGTCAAGGACTGTTGGCAGTATATGTTTTAAATTTATGTATGTAAAGGATGTGTTGTGGTATGTATTTGTTTGTATTGGAATTGATCCATCTTTACTTCTATCAGTTTAAGAGGTCCAACACCATGTCCTTCCATTCTTACCCCACCATGATTCAATGTCATTTTCTGTACTTAGGGTGGAATACTTTATTCAGATTTGTTCATATTTTTTTCAATCTGAACAATTATTACAACAATTATTTTTGTTTTGTCAGAAAAAAGAACATTTCTCCAATTGTCCTTTTAGGTAAACACGGAACATTTAAAGTACTTTGATTTGTTTGAATTTGCAAAAAGCTTCACAGCCTGGAAAACCATTATTTTGATCATTGCAGATGTCCAACTATCTTTTTATACAACCGAGTCTTCTCGCAAAATTTTATTATTAGTTTATTACAACTTTTATTTTTCTCCATTGTTTTCATATGAAGCAATCACTTTTAACTTATACAGCACAAAATTATAAGAACACTAAACTAAACCACAGTGTTCCAATATTTAAATTTTAATTAAAAATAAACTACTTATGTAACCAGCCTGTAAGTAGTAATACTAGGTTTAGATGTAATATATGTTTGTATATTTATTTTTAGCTAATTGT
>JWHW01044568.1:20072-40576 GCA_000931545.1 Papilio glaucus
TTTGTACTAGAGAATAATTAATTCTGTAACCAAAGTTAACATTTACCTGTAACAGTGCAAGTAAAATAGTTGCGTATTAACGAGTATGTTACATAAAACCGCGTGATTTATCCGCTTCCGAGGTGGAGGACAAAGTTAGGAACGATAGGAACTTTTGTCATTAGGACTAAGCCACCTAAAGCACAAGCGGTATCTACTACAATTTATCGCTAGGAGTTTCGTCCAAAAGCTAATTCTACTATCTATACATTGTTTTTATATTTAAATTCTTAGAAGTTAGTAACTGGTAAAGATATAAATTAATAGACTCCATATACGCATGCATGAGTGTAAAAGGGTATGTCTAAAGAAATACAACATTTGCATGATAATATTCTATTTCTTTTATAATTAATAATATCACTTGCTGCATCCATAAAGAGCAAACATGGGCGTTACTTACAACCACTATTGCACGAATGTGCCGGCTCGACCGGTGAAATACCACGATCTCACAGAAGACAGGCGTGAAATAGAAGTATTTTGCATTTCGTCTGACTACTGAGATGCCGGAGGTCTAATTCTAGTCCGGTTCCCCTCCTATAAGGATGGGATGGGAGGGGAAAGGGTTTGACGGAGGAGGTGATGGTTTGGAGGAAATATCATTTTTTATGTATATCCTAATCTGTACATTAAAGAAAGGATACATCTGCAACTCATTGGATACCTACAGGTATCGGCATCACCTAATTAATATGTACAAATACCATCAACGCCAGCTTGATGGTTGGCATTCCACTACCACGAAGTTTGCGCGTCACTGCTTTCCTCTCACAACCGCGACGAGGAATGATCTGGCCCCAGCGATATTTCCAAGACATTACTCCATCCTTAAAGACCGGCAACGCATCTGCAGTTCTCTGGTGATGCAGATGTTCATGGGCGGCGGGGATCACTTAACAATACGCAATTCTGCTCGCTTGCCCTCTTTCTTAAAAACAGTAGGATTAAGCAGCAAAAAGTTTTTGTTACTTTTTTAACAATTAATTTCGGTGGTTTGGGCATATTGCAAGGATGAATGAAGAGACAATAACGAAACAAATTTATATTGCAAAAGGTTGCCTCCCCTACCACTTAGGTGGTAGGGGAGGCAGTGTTGATAGGTGACGCCCCAGAACAACTTATATCGATCAGATTAATGACTTTCTTAAAAAGGGCGATATAAGGAGCACCCATATCCGACGAGCATGCAAGCGTAGATGTAATAGTGCCTCAAAAATCACTACAAAAAGATATCGGTTTTTGGTGGCTTTTTTCATTATTACACAAATCAACATTCTGCTACTCTTAAGTAGCAGGGAATTAAGTTTGCTTCACGAAGCCTGTATGTTGTAGATAATACGCGAACTTCTTAAACGTCGACAACTTGTTAACAGTTACCCAACTGCGAAAATCATTTTGGAAACGTGGCTTATATGACGCGATAGATCAGTGGTGTGCAGCCAGAGGTACGACTGAAATGTCGGAGGTTGAAATCTCGGCATGATGTAGAATGTAATAATTTAAGCGCAAAAAACGAGAATTATTAATAACTAAATAAGAGAATCTCCTTCTTTTTAACCGACCTCAAGAGAAAGGAGAAGATTCTCATATCGTTTGTATTTTTTAAGCCCTTAGAACACCGACATTTATGAATCGATTTTGAAACTTAATTTGGCAATCGATTTATTTTGTTTTCAGATTGGTCAGTATAAATTATTTTTTTACTTATTCTGTTTTTCTTAACATTACTGGGTTTAAATTATTTTTGAAGTCAGTTAAAAACAAACTCGAAATGCTTGCTACTTCAACCTGGTTAAAATTAGTGGATTTATTTATTGATTATAATTTTCTTTAAGTACAAACAAAAGCTTGCTGAGTAGTACGGAATGTAATACGAAGAGATAGCTCTTCGTATTACATTCAAGCCTACATTTTCGCGCCCGGCATCGTTCGGATGTATTACATTTTGCACGTATACAACAAAAAAACAATAACCTAACTTAAATTATGCTTATAACATTGCCATAGCAACTGACATTAGGATATATTTTTCTATCCCTCGATATATTTTTTCTTCGGGATAATAGCTACATATTTTCCTATCCCTCGATATATTTTTTCTTCGGGATAATAGCTACATATTTTCCTATCCCTCGATATTTTTTTTCTCCGGGATAATAGCTACATATTTTCCTATCCCTCGATATTTTTGTCTTCGGGATAATAGCTACATATTTTCCTAACCTTCGATATTTTTGTCTTCGGGATAATAGCTACATATTTTCCTATCCTTCGATATTTGTTTTCTTCGGGATAATAGCTACCCTATATTTACTTCTGTGACCTAACAATGTGTGTTAATAATTTCATGAGGATAGGTGGAGTCGTTAAAGTGTAGCAAACAAACAAACAATCTTACATTCGCATATATTAGTAAGGATTCGTGTCTTCATTAGATAAAACTTTTCAGAAATGCTTAACCAACGGAGGCAATATACAATATTTGCCTGTTCAGTGCGCGTTCCGTCCAACGTTCTGCGTTATAAATAGAATAACTGAGTAACACACGGCCATCTCATTCGTCTCTGTCAACGTTTATTTAATTTTAAAACTAAGTTGGAAAATAGAAACTGGATACCTTCGGGATTATGTTTAAAATAAATTTGCTCTTTGCGAAAGTTCCCTGTCCACTTATAGATGAAATGTATTTATTAGTGTAGTGTTTTTAATTCAAATGAACTTTATTTGTTGTTGTTTCAATTAAAACCTTGCTATAGATGCATTTGATAGCTTTTAAATTTAAAATTGCAAAACAACATCCATTATTTCAGAATCAAACTGAAATAAACGAAGTGTAATGCATGCACAATAACACGGGACTCGCGGTGAATGTGATGCCCCCGCCTCACTCCGCGCCACACCCCTTGAGTGTTACCGCAGTAGTAATAAGATCTATAAATATAATAATATCACATGTTTTGCCATAAGTTTCAGCCATCTAAATATGTAACATAATATGTTCGATAAACATTTTGACTTAAGATTCAAGAAGGCGCCGCGTCAATCCGATACATCCGGAGTTTCTTTCGATAGTCGCTCTCAGGAAGTACTCCGGCGGCCTTTTGATATTTTCCTTAAGTACACTTTTCTTTGTATATCATATCGCCCGTCCTTATAACTTTTTCTTCTAAAAATATACTTTTTTTATATTTATTTAATAAAAATTACCCGTGTGTTAAATTTTACGTTGCTTTTGTGAGCTACTCCAAGATTAAGCATTTTCAAATCATCATCATCTCCCTACCCTTTCCCTGTGTTATGTGGGGTCCATACTGAATAAGTTTTGGCTACAGTTTTTACAGCCAGCCTGCCTGATGCCGACCCTTCTTTTGAATAGCATATTTAAATGTCCTGAATAAAATATTGAAACAATCATTTAGTACATGGATAATTAATGCTTATTTCAATATTTTAATTATAGAGTAATACCATTTACATTATCGTCTAGAGGAAGAAGAAAGAAGAAATCGGTTAATGTTAGATTGAGTGAGAAATGTTATTGAATTATGATAGCTACGTCAAGCTAAAAATTAAACAAATGCAAATAAGATGAGGATAAAAATAAATCTCTTTTTATGTAAGAAGGCTCTTTTGCCGAGCAAGCGGTTCGCTTGATGTTGAGTGACTGCTCCCATGAGTTTGCCTACCTTTAAGGGACGTAGCAGGAGATAGACAGGAAAAAGGATAATTTTCCTTCTCCTATCCAATCCTCTTCTCCTTTCCATTTTATTCTTGTTAGTAAAGGGTGGAAGGAAGGAGGGGACTGAAATTAGACCTGCGGCACCTAACTCATCTGAACGAAACTCAGAGTACTTTTACTACACGCCTGTCTTCTGTGAGGTCGTGGTATTTCACCGATCGAGCCGACCCATTTGTACAATAGATGTTGTCGCGGGCTCTACCACTGTTCGATCATAAAATAATTAAGAAATTTACCCTTAAAAATTAAGATACATTTAATTTCGTTGTTCCTTTACACAGAATTTAGAAATATCCGTATATTTGATGCCATGTTTGCCGTTCGCACGTTCTATTTTAAAGTTCCGTTTCGGAATGTTTCAATATTAATTAGGTAGCCATCATTTTGTATGATAGACTAATGGCTTTGTCGATTCATCTTATTGAAATGTCATATTGATTTGTCGCGTCCAATTTAGACGCGCTATATATGGATACATCAGTATTAAATTGATTAATTAATAATTTACTGTAAACAGGGGCGGACTTGTGGGGCCCAGGCTAAAAAAAAAAAAAAACAAGAACTGCAATTTGGCAATGTACGTCAACATATAGAGACAACGAAAATAAAGTGCAGATCCTTAATTTGTACCTAGAATATAATCGAAAATAAAAAAAAATATCGTTTTCTTTGTCGTGAAACTCTTGGGGAACCCCTATCCTATATCCACGGGGTTCTAGATTGCAGTTCGTCAGTTATGGGTACTCATTATGCATAGATGTATGAATGTAGAAGAAGCAAGGGAGGTGTGCTAGGATCACGCAACGGAAATCCATGATCTCTGGCTAGCTATCTGGGTAGCGGGCGTGATTGCGTATTTATTTCATTCTGTTTACTATCTAGGTCACGAGATCACAAAAAAAACAAACTTGTAGAAGAAATAAAAATTTCACAATTATATTTCTGTCAGCCAATACTCTATAGGTTCGGTCGAAAAACAACTTTTAAATTAAGTCTTTTGTTTAAGTTGGGCCAACTTTTTTCGGTTATATTTTACTAATTGCAAAAGAGCCGCCGCCCTGGCCTTCGGGTTTGAATTTCTACTTTTTTGTCCGTAATTTAAATGTTAAAATATCCTTTGTGACCTGCAACTTTGTCACATAAATAACAACGGAGGCAGACAGACAAATTTATGTCGTCTTAGGGATTTATTTAAAAGCAACTTTAATTAGTGTATTTGGAATCACAAAGTATTTTATCTTTATCTTCTATATATATATATATAAAATAAAACTGATAAATCAACGCAGAACCCAAACTATTGGGCCCAGAGACTCAGCTACGTTAGCGAGCACGAAGAAAGGATTTTTCAAAATTCATCCCCTAAAAGTCTGACGTAGGGGATGGGTGCGAAGCCGGGGCAGGTCGCTAGTAATTTACATAAACAAATAGAAGTGCTTTTGCGTTTCGTCTGACGAGTGAACCGGAGGCCCAATTTAAGTCCTACTCCATCTCTCATCCTTTCCTGTAAGGATAGGATGGGAAGGGGAAGAGGATTGATAGGAAAAGGAAATATCCTTTTTCCTGTCTATCCGCTCCTCTATCCAGTAAAGATAGGTAACGCAGCTGCGACTCATTTGCTTGTTGCGGATGTCTATGGGTAATGGTTAACATCAGGTGACGCGCTTGCTCGCTGGCCAAGTTGTACCATTAAAAATAAATAAATAAAAAAGATTATTTTGTTTGTATAAACGGACACATTTACTAATTGTTTTAATCATGATTATTAATTACTTGACGGAGTAAGATACAAAAAAGGTTATTTAAAGCTACGAAAAAAGTGCTTGCAGTTCTCATCAGCATTAATTTTGGTAATGGAATCGAAATCAATTTACTTAGAGTCTGGGAAGCTACGTTGCATTTCCTCCCGAGGTAAGTCGACGGATACCGCGCTCCTGGTGACGGATTTACGACCCATTCCGGTAATGTGTCTGATACGTCCGTAATAACTGATGTTTTCTTTTGTCAGTATTATAAGTCGAAGGTATCGGAGACAGTAAAATACTTTGAAAATGGTGTCAGCTGGCTTATCTTTTTCTTTTTTTTGCTGCTCGACGATTTCGTTACCCACTTAAATATTAAAACCTTCTCTTGATTGATAACGAACTAAAACTCCTCCCTCTCTCCAAACCTCCGTATAACGTGTTTATATGTTACTTAAACTTTATCAACTTGGGGTCATTCTATGATGTTGTTATTTCTTCTATACATATAATAAAAATCTAACTGATCGCTATCTATACATAGAAGATATTTGAGAAAAACTGTTATTGGGGGCCTTCACAAACGCAATAAAACCCAAAACAATTATTATTAGAATTTTTGTCTGTTTGTCATTACGTTTGTTACCGCTAATCTCAGAAACGGCTTAACCGATTTGGGTGCGGTTTTCACTCATGTATTGTGGTAAGCTTCACTTAACATTTAGTGTTTGTTTATCTCAATCGGTTTGTGTATCTCAATCGGTTTATAAATAAAACAGTTATATCAATTTAAAGAACCATGTCAAACATTTGTTCGATTAAAATGTTATAAAATAGAGTACTATTATATAGATCATTACTGTTAAGTAAGTTATATCATTTCGTTTAAGTAAACTTGCAGGGCGGGTGAAACCGCGGGGCACAGCTAGTTTGTTAACAAATAAATAAAATACATTGAGCTCGAAAAAAATCATCATCTAATAATAGTCTTAATAATCTACATATTAAGAAATTAAACCTAATACAAATAATTGTTTAGTTACGCTAAACAGATTTCCCGTTAAATATTACTGAGTTTTAGGTAACCTAACCATAGACGATCCACATTTGTATTAAAACTTTGCAAAAAATTTATCTGCCTTAAAAGCCATCCATCTACAGAGTAAACTTCATTTAAAATTCTTGTTCAACGACTCGCCGCTCTTCCCTAGGGAAAGCACATTCAAGCTGTATGGTATAATCTGTTGATTTCTAGTTTAACTGATACTTATCATTTTTCAAAAATAGTAGTAGTTTTAACTTTACTTATTTTAGAATTGTTTGGACACTCCCATACTGTCCATATTTTATGGCAAGTGATAAAGAAGCAGTAAATTTAAGTAAAGGATACGTAAAGGAAAGAATAGAGAATGGGATGGAAAGTGGATTGGGATTATGGTCAGCTCATTCTCCATTCGAAAAGGAAAATCAACTTCTACTTTTATCTGCAAATGGTTGTTATTATAACTTATAATTTATTAGATTTAATTACCCTTCCATTTAAGTGTTTGAAACCCAAAGGAACCAGCCCTGTGCTGGTTTTCAGCTGAAAACCAGCACAGGGCTGGCTTGGGTCATCACTGCAAAAACAGAGCTGCCTATTTTTTGCCACTTTTTATGTGTTGATTTTGTTTATTGTAGTAGTTCATAAGTTTGTGGTAATAAATGGGTTCCTTCGTTTTTTCATTCTTTATTTCATACTTTCTTTCTTTCTTTCTTTCATGCCGGTTTTCTGTGAGGTGTCGGTCCCCTGACGAGCTGGCTCTTCCACTGTTAAAATATAATTCTATGGAATGTGAATGCTGTGGGATTTAACCAAAAGTCTAAATTTGTTCCTGAAAAATACTTTAATGTTACGAGCAATTCGCGTCCACATAAATCTACAAAGCAAATTGATGGTCCATAAAACTTGAACGCAGCTGCCTCTGTTTTACATACATCTCGCAAACTAAATAGCCCCGATACAAACACTGGTTCATAGTCCATGTTTGAGACATAAATTATAGGGTGGTACATCTCCGAATAACTAGACTTGTAATTTAGATTCTCTTCTTGTGCAAACACGCAGACGTGCTCTATGCGCTCTAGTAATTGAACACGCTTAAAATTATGTCAGACTGTGGTACAATTAATTACAGCAAAATTGATTATTTTCATAACTTTCAGTTCAAAGACAAGAGTGATTGTGTTTTACGTTTTGGTAATATATACACAACACAGATATACATATAACAGCTCAGATTATTACTTATATACATGTTTTTCTATATCGCATATTAAGTAGTTATGTACGAAGTTGTGTTTCTACTTATTATTTATTTATTTTACATAAATTAAATAAATAATATGTTGTATTTGAATCGGAAGATATATAGATAGATATAGATCAAGCATTGCAAAATAAATTACGATATTTTTGACAAATGAATTCTTTTTTATGAGATAAGGTGTGACAGCGCTCTCTGATTGGTAAATAAAATTTATTGCGAGGGAATTGCTATTGATTGGCGACGCGGTGACCGCGTGCCGTTACTGATGATTTCCCCATGGTGACGTTTTTTTTTTATATTTAAATATATCTTATTGCTACGAAATGTTTTACGCCCTGACGACACAATCGATCATCATTAAATTTTGCGTATCGTCAGGGGTACAAAAAAGAAAAATAGATAACTTCCCGCAAAATAATTTTCCAATGTAATCAACATTATAAGTGAGGGTTATATTTGTATGTCATGGTATAAATATTATGTTAGTAACTAACATATAGTATGTATTGTAAAATTTAAGCAAAATATTTGAACAGTCCATATCCCAGCTATTCATTTGATGCACCTGCTCTCGTACTAAGGAAACGCTTACATATGCAAATGAATAGCTACCTCAGCATTAAGATGCAATACAGAATACCTCCGTACCAGTGAATAGTTAATAATTGAATGGTTTATGGTCCAATGCTCTCTCCGCGTGTGATACGACACTGTCATACATCTACGTAGAACCAGTTAGATATTAAATTGCTTCTTCGGAGATTCTATAAATGCAGTGTACCTTTCAAAGTAGCAAGTACCAAATAAAAGGATTAAACAGCATAAGGTCACAGTCTCAGATTTATACTTCCAGATACTGTGCCCTATACAAATTCAATGTCCAATAATGAAGCTCGATTAATTGAATAAATTAATTCCGATAATTGATAAATTATTAGTGAAATATGACGTCCGTTTTTTATTTGCTGGAGGTAAGTTTTACATGATTTCACAGCAAACCAGTCATTATTGTTTAAATAACAAACACGGAGACTTTTAGCACGAGCCGCGGGAAACACCTGACTGCTGGGTTTAACGAAATCCCAAATTGGCGACTTAAGTGGCTTCCTTTTTGAAGAGGTTGCAGTTTTTTTCCGATCGTACCACTGTAACCGTGGGTTTACACTGCCGTAAACATTCACATAAAACATATTGACACCTCAGTTTTTTTAGAGGGAAAGATAGAGAAAGCTTGTATCTCGACACGATTTTACACCAGTGGAAACCCACGGTAAGGCTTACCATGATATCCTAGGCAGTGTGAGAAAAATTGAGCCCCGATACTGAACTTGCACTCTCTTCTTTTCTCCTAGTATCTATCTAAGTATACGTTCATATCGGAGTATATGAGAGTAATGGAGTAGTATAAAAGCACTTCACCGGTTTGATAAATGCGCGCACTATATGACACGTAAAAATGTTGCAAAATTTTCGGTGTGCATTCCCTTTGAACGTATTCAATAAATCAAACTGGCAATTGTTTGTTTTTATTCCAAATTGGTTTGTCAAATTGCTTAGATGCAAATTCTTTTTTCGTCCAACGTCCAATGGACTATTTACTTTTAAAATGTTATTATTTTGAAGTTGTTATCGATTAAAAGAAAAAAAATATCTTTTGTATTATTTTGATGTCAAGTAAACGTAACAAAAATAAGTCCCAATAGCCTAATGTTAAACTTATATGTTAACGTTGAACTGGAATCATGAGGTTGTGGGTTCGAATCCTCCATCCGACTATTGTTGTGAACCACGTCGCATACGTCTTTAAGCTTAATCGGAATGGTTAAAAGAAATATTAGTAAATGATTTCAATGATCTAGTTACTGATATTTTAATTAAAAAAATACATTGTGACAGAAACATTAGTACTGGTGTATAACGCTGCCATGCGCTTGGTCGCTTGTATTTAGTCAAATTATGTATCGAACATGAACATTGGTATTATTTCAAACGACCTAGAAGACTGTGAAGGTTATTTCAGTTGGTACTGAGCCGGGGCCGTCGTCAAAGTTCTTGTTTCAGTTACCAATTCACGTCTAAACTTGTTCATTTCACTTTATTATCCACTCGGTGCCTGTAACTTGGAGATAATTTGGCGAAGTTGTTAATATCTTCAGTGTTCAAAGACCAATCTGACAATTAGGGAATTCAACGATGATGTATAAATACTGTTCGCTTTGAAAGTCTTAAATATTTATTTTAGAAAAGCATCCGGAGCCTAATGACATTTCATAATGAATAAACTATTGCTTGACCACAATCCCAACCGATATTAACTGGCGGTACGATTTAAAGAGGGTACTGTTATGGTATACCTTTTTTTTTGTTTTTGCTTTTGAAGCTTGTAATAAAATTTTGTCTGTGCTGAGGAACACTTAACTACACAGTAAATTATGGTTAAATAAAAAAAGGGATACTAACAGGGCACACAAGTTTTTTATTAGCCTATTCACTCTACTACGCAAAAGGGGTACAGGAAAACGTTGAACTAAATTCACAATGAACAAAAATCATTTAGCTATTTTTAGTTTTTTTATGTTGAGTAATTTACACTTCACTAATTCGTCTCCATCAAGTCCAGTATCTAATTTCTATTATTACTTATAACTCGTGATACAGATAGCACGAAGTAGAATGAAATAATTATGAACTCTGCGAACTGATTTTATTTCATTTGCATATTTACATGTTAGGCATAAATGTAAATTTCGTAACGTAGTTCCTTTCCTCTTTCGCTTTTCATGCGAAGGTTGACGTAATTATAACCGAGTCCCCCGCTGGTCACATTCACTGAGGCACTGGATTTGGTTAAATCGTACGCCAAAATGCCCTGAAATATCGAAAATATATAAGTTCAAGTTAAAAATAAAATTAAAGAAGCGTTGACAGCTGTTTTTGACTTGAAAACATATTTAGCCGCATTAGACGATATTTGGTAGGGGAAAATCTTAAAGGTTCGTGTGAACATGCTCAACATGCGTCAGGACCACGCGTCAGCAAACATGTTTATTTGAATTTGGAACAGTTTCCATGGCCTTTTTATATTTACAGGTACTAGGGTTTATTTTAGATTATTTATTTATTTTGATATATTGTCGCACCTTCCCAACTCTTTTGAGTTTTCACTTCTGCCGGCAGCCAGTAGACCAGGGTCGTTTTGTACTATAATCCTTATTTCTAAAATAATATTTCTTACATGCTTACTGCATTTCTAGCCTAGCCTAGCGAGTGAAGTTTGGTAGATATCGGATCAACATAATTAGTGTTAACCGGACGAAGCCAGGGTCGATCAATAGTATGAAACACAAAAAAACATCAAGAACCGTCTTATGCGCAGCTGCGTTTGCCTCTTTATCCTATAAAAAGACTCGAGTAAGTCGATTAAACTAACATTTTCTCAATGGTGCGTGATCTACACAACGGTCTGGAAAAAAGAATTCTGTGTTTTCTTCTTCTTCAGTGCTGAAGGTTGGCCGCTAACATCGCAAATGTTATTCTCTATTCTGTGCGAGGCGAAACAATTCTTAGGCTGACTTAATCCCCGTCCATTCTCGTGACTTTTTCCTAAGTCCATTGCGTCGCTTCCCTTCTATCTTGCCCATCATTATTTGGTGCAGCAGCTTGTACTTATAGTGCCGAAGCACGTGGCTGAGGTATCCTACTTTGCGCTTCTTGACCAAGTGTGTGAATTTACGGGTCATATCCACGCGCTGGAGGACGGTGTCGTTTCTCACTATCTGCGTTCAACTGATACGGAGCATACGACGGTAGCACCACATTTCGAATGCCTCGAGGCGTCTCTTAGTATCCTTGGTATATATGTTTTATTAACTACTATAAAAAATCCACTTACCTGAATAGAACTACCATACTTATATGGTTTGTTCGGAATGGTGATGTTCAATGTTTCAACGCGTTTTTGGAAAAATCTAGAAGAGAACTTTACGCTTTTTTTGAAGACGAGCTCTCTTTGAACGTTCGTACCTAAAAAGGTATGGGAACATTCTATCACGACAATGGCAACGATAAAAAACCCAACGAAGATGAGTTTCATTGTTAATATTAACAAGCCTTACTTCGTTAGCTAAGCGAATGTCATTCTGAAGGACGACAATAATGAATTTATATGTAGTACTTTCAATTAGCTAATGATTTTTGATAACGCTTTATCAATATTACAATTATAATAATCTAAATTAACAAAACTTAAACACCCTTTAGCACGGCGGTTAGCGTACCACGGTATTACGATGCCACGGTATACAGAATAACATTTCTGTGATTTCATATACAATTCCAAGTCCCTTGTCCCATTCCCATACTTTTCTAATAATAAAATGATGGAAGAGGGGAAAATAATTTGACGTGGGAGGGAATGGATAGGTAAAAGAAATGTCTTTTTTTTCTGTTTATCTCCTCCTCTGTCCATTGCAGGTAGGCAAGGATGATGGAGGAGTAGCAGTCACTTAGTATCAGATGAACTTGCTCGTTTGCAAGCTTCTTAAAGATCTTGGTAAGGAAAATGGGACAAACTATACATTTTTCTGCTATCGTCATCTATCATTGATAACTTTTAGAAGTTTCAAATTAATTCGAAGTTTAGAAGGGGGTGAAAACCACGTTCAAAGATTCCGTTACATACAAAAATACATACTTACCAAGGTAATAAAAGCGATGTTACGTAACGAAAGCTAAAATTATAAATGGTATAATAGTTTCAGAGCTTACCCATTACAATCTTACAAACATACAATTTTTTCTTCCTTTTATTAGTATCTTAAAGGTGAAAGAATGTCTGTTCTATAAACAAATTTAAGAATTGTAGTCTTAAACATTAGAACCATATGATTTTAAGAATTAAGTAAACACACATACACATTCTTTTTTGCACAAGCGATTTTACGTGAAGTTAGGCTAACATGCATTCAGACATTTTTTTAAATATAAACAATTTTTGTCATCACAGTGTTAATGATTTATTATAATAACATTTCATGATCTTTTTGTTCTTTTAGCAAACTACAAATGTTATTGTGTTAATTTAATAAAGAGTAAAATAATTCGAGCGGCTGGTACGGACTCTATCACGCTCTAATGATAATTAAATTATTTTAACTCGGAACCCGCCCCAAGGAAATGCAAGAGAATGTTCCGGGATATTGTACGAAAAGTGAATATAGTCATAATGTATACCAATTAACAAGATAAAGCGTTTGTATACTACATGGAATTGAAACTTTACCAAAAGTATGTCGCGTCGTTGCACGTTCAAAACAACATCTACTTATTCTACTACAACACAATACAACTTCTTGGTTCGGAAAACAATTTTTTTTTTTAAAATACCATTTTCCTCTTAAAAATAGCTAATGAGGTTTCCATAACGTTATTATTTGACGACCAGTCTATCAGAGTTCTCTCATATTAAAGTTGTTCAAGTAATTACATAGTTCGCTTACATTTAAGCATGTTATGCGTAACTTTGTTCTTTTTTTATTTTCTGTGTTGTTTATGGAACCAGGTGGCAATCTGTTCCTTTCTTTCGTTTCTGTTCAATAATTTGGATAAAGGTCAGCACCATCATTAGCTCAGTTCAGAACACTTCTCTAAAAAGGGTTAGTTCTTTACATCATAACATAGGTTATACTTGATAGCTGAACCTAATTAAAATAACTTTCCAGCTGAAATGTTGCTAGCTAGAAAATCTAATGCAAACTTTTAATTATCACTCCAGTGAAATTACCCGAACTAACAGATTAGTATCATTTGCGTCTCATATTTCAGGAATCACATTCTATCTCCATTATTTAACTCAAATTTGAATGAAGAAGAAGTGACCGGAAAAAATTATGTTACAAAGTAATTGACAGTGTTGTTAATACATAAGATGATTAGAGACATACTAAAGAAGGACGATATATGGAGTACTCGTAACCGACCAGCATGTGAGATGTATGCATATAGAAAAAGTGAGAGAGGTGTGCTTGGACCGTGCTAATTGGAAATTCGTCATCTCTGCCTACCTCTCTCGATTGCGGACATATGAGTTTATTGGTCCTTAACCATCTTAGTCAATACATAGATGAAAAATACAATTATATGCCACCTCCGGAGTTCCGGAATTTACCTCTATAAAATTAAATAAGAATTCCTAACCACTCAACTGCAATGACTTGTTATATATGGTGACTTGTCTAGGTACGAGAGCCGAAGCGGGCATTTCCGTATATTCCCGAGCGCGTCAGTCGTATATCGGGGGTACCTTGGACCCTGTTGTATACCCTGCAAGACAAATCAGTCGTCTATGTAGAACCGCACACTTAGGGTAGCCCATTATTTTTTAATCATCATCTGACATACTCGAGCGCATTGGGGAAGTTGTTTACATGCTAATTAGTGTGCATTCCAATAATCTGCGGATTCGAGCGCGACGCAAAGAAGTGCGGGGATCATAAAATTGTTCACAAAAAACCCTCACACCGTTCACTTCAATCCATGAAGGCGGTATTTTTTTTTTTATTTAAAAGAAAATAGATTCAAGGATAACGCAATAAATAATGCGATAATGTGATGATTTCAACAAGCCGAATAGTAAAAATAGTAAATAAAGAGTAGACCCTTTCCCCACCGCTAAAATTAAAAATGTCAAATGACCTTTTTTTACTATCTAATCTTCAAAATCCATTAGGTACCCATGACGCTAGAGGTTGTACAAGTTTAGCATCGTCGGCTCCCGTGCTATAAGGATAGCTATAATTTATACGAGAAGCACCAAAGTGTAGTTTAGTTCAAAATGTTGACTCTGTGAAATACTTGATAGGAAGCAACTGTAAAGAACACGCTTCAGTGACATAAGTGCACTTGCACTGGAGACTCGTTTCAGAAAAGTTAACGGAAGTTAGATTTTTAAAGCGCAATCATCTTGTCTGACGTGGACCGCTTTCTGTCTTCCGGTTTAGAGAATTCCAAAAGAACGCTGTAATATTTTTAAAACATCTATAAATAATTCAACCGTTTTGAAATTGCATTTCTTTTCAATGTTTGTTTATGCAACCTTTACGTACTAAATTAATAATGTATCTTCCTGCCCTTTTACCGCTTTATGTGGGATCGGCATAACAAGCTTTCGACTTCCACATCGATCTATCATCCGTCAATTCAGTCGTCACTCCCTTCTTAATCATGTCACCTTTCACGCATTCCATCCATATTTTCTTAGGCTTACCCCTACCACATATCCCTCCACGTTCATATCTAAAACTCTCTTTGACACATGCCATTCTTCCCTCCTCGTAACATGCCCATACCATGCCAACCTATTGCCCCTTTATCTTTTCCATTATGGGTGCTTTTCAGGCTTCCACTAATATAATCGTTTGTGACCTTATCCATACGTGTTACTCCACACACCCATATCAACATTCGCATTTCTGCATCATGCACTCTCTTTTCATCCGTTCCTTTAACAGTCCAACACTCCGATCATACACATTATGACAGGTCATATGATGGTCGTGTTGCCGTAAAACCAAGTACAATAGAGCATGGATTACCCGAACTGAGTGGGAGGCATGGGTGCTTACAAATAGTTATTGTCCAATTCAAATTATATTGGACGGGAGTTGGTAATCTCGCTTTTTTATGGAATTTTGTGGCAAACGAGCAACGGATCACGTGATGTTAAGTGAACGGTACCCATTGACATCCGCAACAAGCAAATGTGTTGCAGACGCTTTGCCCACCTTTAATGGGCAGGGGAAGGCATAGACAGGAAAAAGGATATCTCCTTTTTCCCCGTTAACCCCCTCCCCGTCCAATCGTCTCCCCTTTCCCCTCCTATCCTTATGAGGAAAGGGTGGGAAGGGGAAGGGGAAGGGGAAGAGGACTGAAATTAGGCCTCCGGCATCTCACTCATCAGGCGAAACGCAGAGTACTTCTACTTCACGCCTGTGGCACGTGAGAGGTCGTGGTATTTCACCGGTCGAGTCGGACTATTCGTGCAACAGATGTTGTTGTTGCAGGCTCTACCACTGTAAGAAATAAAATTACTATAACTAATAAATACTTTTTAATTAACGGTTTACTCTAAAGCATTAACTAAATAGTATTTAATAACATTTCTGACTGTATGGCGGTAGGCTCACCCCCTGTCATTATCGAGTCATAAAATACAGTAAAAAGCTGATAACGCTATTTATCTGTTTTTGCATTATTTATTATTTTAAATATTTATTAGATAACATTAATTAACTTGCAAGATTAACTTTGTAAGTTAATATTGAACGCTTGGTAAAGCGTCAAGATGGCTGCGACTTAAAATAGCGCAAGATTAAATTCGTTAGTTGAAACGATCCTTGTAGGAAGTGCACTTATGCTTCTCAAGCTATAACCTGTCTTTTGCTTTGCAGTGCAGCACCGTCGGACAACTTAAAAACGATGGGAATTTACATGACATTTAAACCCTCTTATTAGAGACGTTTTATTATACTAGACACGAAATGCTATCACAAGTTTTTGCATACGCCAATAGTCGGTTTAGGGTACAGACTACGAAATTTGGGGTAATGGGCCCGATCCAGTTATCCTTGAACCATTTTGCAAAAGCTTAGACTTAGTTGAAATGGAAATTTCATTTTAAATATTTTATACAATTTTTACGTAAAGCCGAATCGTACAGCGCTTTCGCCGGACGATAGACCGTATTTTTTGCCGGACTTGCGTTTGTGTATGATTTACAATGATTTAGCGTTTTTTTGCACAACTTTCTTTCACAAGAACCTTCTCAAGACAAAAAAAAAGGAATTTGCGAAATCGCTTCAGCCATTAATGCGTGATGCCACCAAGGGAAATAGGGATTCATTTTTATATATGTCGATGTGTATGAACCGGATACATGTCCGGCGACCAATATAGGATTTCCTTTTATTGACGGTCCGTCGTCGTGAAAAAAAACGGCGCTCTCAACCTAAAAGTTATGTGTGAAATAAAAATTTTAATAAATTTGAACAAGATACAGAATTGCTACAAAAAACATTTGATAAAATACTACACATGATATTCCGTTGTTTATCAACAAAACATTTAACAATGTCACAAATTAGCTAAGCTAATGGTCGCTAAAACAAATTTATATTTAGTTGAAACTGTTATCGGGGGCTTACAGCGATAAATTTAATTAATTTATATGAAACTGTTTGTTGTTGCAACACGCTCGGCTACAAAGCCATTTTGTTTCATTAAATATCGACATAACTTGTATTCCATGGGCGAAAACTCTTTTTTTAATATGAATAAACTAAAGCTTGACTACGATCCCATTTGATGGTGACGATGTTGTCGAAAGACGGTGGAAGATGTAGACGAACTAGTTTATAGTAAAAGAGTATTCAACCTTCTCTTGACACAATAATGTTTATGACATTCTACAGTATTTGTTTATGTTTTCGTGACTGTTTTCTAAATAAAAGAAATGAAAAACGGGTAAAAAATTCTATCGCTCTTTGGCCTAAAGGACCTCTCTGTTTCGTAACTAAACTATGTTACAAAAGCTTACTTTATCAGGCTCTTTCCTGAGTTGACTTCCTTGCTCATCTTGGTGAGTATTTCTCAGTTTCTACTTCTACCAACAAAAAACAGTGCGCAAACAAATCTCTTAGCCGCCGTAAGCAATTGAAATCAAGATGTATCAAGAAGATGTTACATCTTAATTTCAAGAGGGACGAACATAAAAGTTTTATATTTTAAAGAACATTTAAATTTACATATGAAAGCTGGACTTCAACTTTAGTTGCACCTTTACTTCAAAACATAATGTATAGTATATTTTACAAAGACAATAATAGCAACTTGAATAGGCTGATGAGAATTATTTTTTACAGTAGCTGAGCTTGCAACAATAACGTCTGTTGCATGAATGGGCCGACCAGTAAAATACCACGACCTTACAGAAGACAGGCGTGAAGTAGAAGTATTCCGAGTTTCATTTGATGATTGAGGTGCCGGAGGACTAATTCTACTCCACTTCCTTTTCCCATCTCTTTCTGATAAGTAATGGATGGGAGAGGGTAAAAGATTTCACGAGGAAGGGAATGAAGAGAAAATAGAAATATCATTTTTTCTGTTTATCCCCTCCCCTGACCATTAAAGGCAAAAGGTTTCGGCCTCTTGATATCCGGTGAACCACTTTCACGTTTGCCACCTTCTTCTATTAAAAATCAAACGAGGAGATGAAGGAACGGACTTCGAAAATAAATAGATTGGCATCTCCTCTGTGCGTGAGTGTGTCAGGTGCCAAAGATTATGGATGTCCATTTGGAACGATCCTTACACAACTCTCTTCTACGTGGATACACCAGCATATATTTCTCAGTAACGGGTACTCATAATATCCACTTTCGTAGGTAAGATTTTATGAGGTGATATTCGTGGGCTCTGTTTAGAGTTTGCATAATTCAATTAGTTGCAGGGACGAGAAGCGACGCTGCGACGGGCGCGCGGCTAATTTTAGTACGTCCTCTGTAAACTTATTAACACCGAAGTGGAGTCTACATGCAATACAATTAACTACTGTATGTTTGTTACCGGATGCTGTATTTTTCAAAACATGTTGCTGTTAAATAAAGCAAATTTTACTTTAAATACTCTCTTATAAAAGCGCAAACAACTATATTTATAAAAGGTTTGCAAGACACGGGTAAGCTCAAAAAGGCTAATCGTGGGATGCCACTTTTTGAGCTCCCGATATTTCGGCACAGTTGCATGCGTCATGGTCACGGGCTCAGCCAGCCCTTTTATAAGTAAAAACACGAAAGTTTAAAGTTATATAACTATATTTATTCAATTTAAAGTGTCAACGAAACCAACGCCACTACCTGAAGACTTACAGATGCGTTGTACGAAGAGAAGGAGGGAAGTAGATGATAAGAAAACTAGAAAGGGCAGAGGGAACGGGTAGAATAACGTATTGTCGTCTACGCTATCTCACCTACAAGAACAGTTCAAACCTCCACTTCACGCCTCTATTCTGTGAGGAACTGTTGCACGATAGGAATGGCATGGGGATACTTATACTTTGGTTAGATCGTTATACTATCTTGTATACATGTACACTCATTCGTAACAACAACTGGTAATGCTGATGGCTATTGCACTATTTTAGTTGCAGTTTAAGGACATACCCAGACCCAAAGACCAATATTGTATGTTTCTTATTAAAGGACGCAAACGAATATTCGAGACTTTTTAAAATATCGAAATTCAATTGTCAAATCTCTTACCTTGAGATAAATCTCGTGGCTTATAAATTTAAAGGCAAATCATTCAACTGAAGAACAATCCATTAATAAATCTACTTGGTATCTCTGCGTAAGCATTTTCTGATAGCGTAAAATATACGCAAGCGTTGAACAACAGTGCACACAAGTACATCACATCGACTCAGCACGCATGAAATGCTTCAGAATTTATAGCACGTGGATGAAATGTACGCGACTGGTGTACAACCACAGGGGTGCGTTATATTCAATGTCGCGGAAACAGACATGATAAAATATTCTGAGTAGAAGAGATTTAACGCAGGATTTATCAAGTATTTTTAATGCAAATTTATATCTTTACAAGCTTTTGCCCGCGGTATTACACGCCGTTCAATTCAATTTACAACACAATTTCCAACCTAAGCTAAACCTTATTTAAAATGGTTGATAAAAATAAATATTTTACGGACAAAAAGAATTGGAAGAATTATCTCATTATTTACTGTCATGCTATGTTAATTATCTGTACATATATCATTGTTTTTAACAAACAATACCTGAGCCACGAGAGACACGTAACATGTACAGCGACAGACGTAACATAAAAGTGACGTCACAAAGAGCTGTGACGTCACACAGCGCCGGCGGGCTACATTCATCACGTGCTTTATATTATAAACTAGTTTCAGAAAAACTTGCTGTACATATGTTGCAAATAGTATATGAGTCTGAACCCTCGGAGTTGTGTTTTTTTTTAAACTTGCTTTTTCCTCGCTGGAAGTTTTTGTAAGATGATTCCGCGTATAATAACTTCGAACTATAGGTAATATGTGTCAAAAAGTTGTTATTGCCAAAACATAATACAATTACCATGGCAACCGATATTGTAAATTAAGGGTTATGTACCTCGGGAACAGATTTATTTTCGGCATATAAGCCAAGCACAACCAATGTAATTTTCTACAACCCTGACAATGTGTTTGAAAAAATTCCTGAAGATCGATGGATTCTTTGAGTTGAAGCGAAACAAACTCACATTTGCATTCATAATATTAGTTTGGATAAATAAGCACTCGGTAACCCAGAGACACATGAGAGACATACCTGGCTATCCCTCTGGGTTACGAGCATGAGTCATGTCAACCTCTCTTGCTTCTTCTGTATCAGTATCTTCACATACATGGTCGTCCATAACAATTCTAGTGTTTTGTTAGTCTATCTCAGATTGACACTAACAAATACTTACGACCGGTTTCTGAAAGGCTGATCAACGGAAAAATTGGCTTAAACATCCGATCATTCGAGTGGCAAGAATCTTTCATTTTTTTTGTACTTTTAGAAACTGAAATTGTTTTGGACATGGCGGTTTACTTGACAG
>JWHW01044568.1:58147-71519 GCA_000931545.1 Papilio glaucus
TTTCAATTTGTTTTCACGTTTTTTTCCTCATTCATCTGTATCTTGAGAATGTTTTGTTCTTATAATGTTTCTTTATTTTCTTTAAATGTGAAGTGTAATTAGAAATTCTAAACATAGCTCTGTAATTATTAGTACTTATAAAGAATATCTTTTTACAACTTTAAAAATTATTTTAATATGGTAACACTTAAAACCAAGCAGTAGGTAGACAGTGTAAACAAATAACTCCGCTTTTCATCGAGGTTATTCCCAAACGTGATAGAACTAAAATACCCTAAACACCATCATCTCTGCACTTCCCACTTTATGTGGGGTCGGCAGAACAGGTTTTAAGTTTCCACATTAAACTCTCCTTTACATGCTATTCTGCTATATTAAATGACCATTCGATGCTACTTTTCCTCCTAAACTTTTCCACTATCCATACGTTTACACACCACCTAGCAAGAATTTTGGTTGGAGATTTTCCTGAATATAAAAACTTTATAGAGGAAAACTCATTGGTAATACTTGCCACTAGTTCTATTCGTATGATAACCTAATAATAAAAATATTCCACAGCTCAACGAATACGTCGAGATGGCAGACCGAACAAATACGTCACGACACTTTGAATTCCGCGTCCGATGCTTCACTTCAATTTACCGCTGATAGTCTAAGATCCGCCTATGAGGAATTTATTCCCTCATCTGTTATTTTATCAGATTGATAAATTGCAAGTAAATTACCGAGCTAAATCTGCGACTTACAACGGAATGTGATCCTCGAGCTTAATTTAATGTATGAATGTAATGATTTACAAAAGGGTTAGCCCAATTAATAGTGTTAGCCGCAGATTTAGCTCGGCAACCCACTTGTGATTTATCAATGTACATATTATCTATGTAGGTCCTGATCAAATAACAGATAAGGGTATAAATTCCTTATGACGGATCTTGTACCATGAGTGTAAGTAATGTGGGTACTGACCGACGTACACTTCAGTTTTATCACATTCTTAGGATAGTATTGGTCTTTGTTACTCTCGATTTATATTCTGATACTTTACACATATACGTACATACACATTCAAATAATTCCAGTAAGATAATAATTTATTGGAACATTGGATTGAAAACGAAAGAAAAGAGTATCTACTACAATAAGAGTGGTATAGCCTGCAACAACATCTGTTGCACGAATGGAAGAGCTCGGCCGGTGAAATACGACCTCACAAAAGACATGCGTGAAATAAAAGTATGCTTCAGCGTTTCGTCCGATGAGTGAGGTACCGGAGGCCCAGTTTTAGTCCTCTTCCCTTTCCCATCCTTTCCTAATATGGATAGGATAGAAAGGGGAAGAGGGTTAGACGGGGAGAGGATAAATGGGAAAAAGGAAACGTTCTTTTTCTTGTCTATCACCGCCTGTGTCCATTAAAGGTAGGCAACGCCTCTGTGACGCATTTGCTGCGGATGTCTATGGGTAGCAGACACGTAACATTAGGTGACCCGCTTGCTCGTTCGCCATATTTTTCAATTAAACAAAATCACTTAAGAAACGAACGAAAATTATTATCATTACTACATATTCTAGGACGGTATTGTTATGTACTAAAAAAATAAGTTAAATGAAAAAAAATCTAAAGCCAAAGAGAATTAAAGTATTTTTTATGTTTACAAATAGCTTCATTAAGTCTGCAATGGATCTGCAGATAAAAGCTGAAAACATGTTCGTGTCCTCCGATAGTCTCTGGAAAGTTACCAGTATACGTTACATGTTAGGGTTGTTACATTAAATCGATAACTTTATACTATACTAGCTGTTGTCTGTGGCTTCGCACGCATTCATTTCGTTCATACAATAACTTCGGTATAATTCAACTTTCGATTCTCGATATGTTTGGTAACGTGTGTCAAAAGGTTGTTAATGTCAAAACATGTAAAAACCATGGCAACCGATATTGTAAATAAAGGTTTTATGTATTTTCTTATCCCTCAGGATTAGTTAAATTTTCCAGATAAAATATTTTCAATTCGTTTTCTGTATCCCTGACAATGTGTGTGCATAATTTCATGATGGTCGGTTGATTCTTTAGGGAGCGTAACAAACAAAAAAACTCGCATTCGCTTTTCAAATATTAGTTATGATGAGTGCACGAACGTTTCTCTTATCGAACCGAGATATAAAATAATCTGTAATGTAAGTTATGTTGTTCTTAGTTACAGTGCCCTAAAATCGAGACATAAATAAATTAGTTGGTACATTCAAAAAGAGATTCCTCAGATATTTGCTGTTACATTAAAATGTAAAACGAATAAGACTAGTAGTTTTATTTGTGTTTATTTTTATTTATATCTAAGTAAGATAGCACCCAAATACTAATTTCCTAAAACTATATTCTTTTTGAGCCAAAATTTTCAATTATTATTTATTTTCAACTTGACAACCCTACGCCTGAACAACGTAGCAAAAACTTGACGTCGTTTTATTGTCCGAGCAGTCTACAGCAGTGACTATATCGGGCTGGGACATTTTCATTGCACTTGAGCTGTCTATTTGTGTTGATGCTTTTTTCACGTACTTCGCAGTGTTTGAAAACTTCGATTCGATACTGCCTAATATTACATGGCCTTAAAACAATATTTTCTCTTTGTATCGTTATAAAATTAATATATAAGCTCAAAGGGCCGACAGAAATTATGGACTTCAATTTGGCACGGTCTCCTCTCGCTTCTGCTTGATCCATAGATCTACGCATACGCGTTCTTTGGCAAAGGACACTCTCGATATCGTTTTTCTTTAGTTCCGTCACTAATCGTCTCTAATCTGTCGTACCAAGTCAAGATAGATTTTTTGTAACCAAACAAAAGTCACACCATTCTTGGCGGCCATTACTCTTTTTATACTTTCATCGAAGGTGCTGTTATTTTGTAGATACCGTGAGATAAATTCAAGGGAAAATGTATAATATGGATAGTTTTCGTTATAAGGTAATATGAGAAAGTAGTTTTATTAAAATATTTTGGAATTTGCGAATTTTAACATAAAAGTTAAGTTTCCGTTCTTTACAATAAATCCATCTTGATGTGGAACAAGCTATGTAACGTCGTTTACAAACGCTGCCACTCTGGCACATAAATTAGCCTTGTCAACCTTTGTTCCTCTGAACTCGTCCGAACCTCCAAACCTCCATCTTTCAAATTTTAGTCACTTTATCCTTTCAAACACATTTTTCCATTACAACGCTGGTGAGCATTATGGCTAGCATACTAAATCTCATTTTAGCATTTTTCTTCTGTGCCTACCAAACCTAGCTCTCATTTCATTTTATATTATATACGGCTTAAAATATATAAGTATGTAAATTTATAAATCCACCCACTACATTTAAATAAAAATACGAATGTAGTAAAGTAGAATTGTTGGGATCAAAACTCAAAATATAAATTGTATTCTGCTTACTTTGACTCAGTTTACCTTCAGGCCTCAAGCGGCTTGTTAAATGCAAACGCACAGCTTTTGACCTTTTAACAAACGACTTTGATTCTGTGGCAAATGGTTTTGCTTTCACAAAGGGAATAAAACAAGCATGGGGCACAATTTTTGTATATTTTAATGCGCTTCTATTGCTGTCTATCTTGATGTAATATCTATGTAACGGAATGTTTGAACGTGATTTTGTATCCCTACAAAACGATGGATTAATTTTAAACTTTGCACACTTATGAAGGACCAATGACGATGCAGTAATTTAAATGGTTTGTCACATTATCCTTATCGTGATCTTCAGGATTTGTGATTTTTGGTGAATAATGCCATCTAGGTGCAACTTTATATAACAATGAATATATAACGGAACTTAGCGTGATTTTTATTTATGCTGCTTATGCAATACAAAATTCTTTCACATTCCCCAAGTTTCAGTGACCTAAGTCAATAAGTTGGCAAAGATGTATTAACAAAGGCGTTGAATACTATATATCTGATATTTAATAAAATGTATTTGAAATGTAAGTACAATACGGCAATATTTCTACATACATATACACCGCGACGTTAACGGGCTATTTGTGTTCAATGATCGCAAGATTCATTTGTTTAGTCCATCGTATTAAATCTTTAAGGTAACTACGTTCTGAACGGAACACTGACACCGGCAATTTATTCCAATTCTGTGCCGTACACACAATTGCCCTTATTTCATTTACTTATTTGTATCATCATCACCAAGTTAAGAACCTATATGCTCTTGCTGGTGGAGCAAGAATCCAGTCCTCCTCAGTATTACGTCTTGACATCCTGTTAAGAAATGACGTCTATTTTCTTATTTTACACGACTTATTTTTAAATTAAAACTTAATATTAAGAAAGTATGTTGCAAAAGTGAGTGGCAGAGTTGGCAGGGGACGCCCTAGGAGAACTTTATCGATCAGATTAGTGACTTGATAAAAGATGCGATATAAGGAGTAGCCGTAACCGATGAGCATCTATACGTATTATATATGGATAAAGAGAAGCGAGGGAGGTGTGCCAGGATCGCGCCAAATCCATGATCTCTGCCTGTCTGGTTGACTCTGTGATGACTCTCTGGGTTACGGGCGTGCATTATTATTATTTATAAAAATGAGCACATGAAATTCAGCACAAGTCTATCACGTCCGCGTGTCACGCATTAAATAATTTACAATTTATCGGGCGTCCGTGCGCCGCGCGACTGGCGCGACCGCAGCGATCTGTTACATTAAATGTCCTGGAAAACGGAGATGTGGAAACTTTTACGTGAAACAAAAAGCTGTAGTCGTTCATTTTCATTATTTATTATTATTCTGTTAATTTATATTTATTACTTAAAGCTATTTGTATAGATAAAGGTACACATTTAATATATTTGAGATAAACTTTGCACAATTTGGACCCAGGTCTAGCTTTAATTTCGCGCTGCAACATGGTAAAACGCCGCGTCATTGACAGCCGTTGCGTTTTTTTTTACTTCTCTTACTGAGAAGTACCCGGATCACAGAGCAATTGAAATAGATTTGCTTAATCCTTCTGAGGTTTACACAAGCTTAATTATAATAATTATTATTTATTTATTTATAATTATTTGTATTTATTTCTTAATTTCTGAATGTCTTTTTTTAAGGTAGCACCATATTTTTGGTCATATTTATCAAAGTCAATGACTCAAAATTCACTTTAAATCATAATATTTAAGTAAGAAGCAAAACTAACAATACACATTTTTTAATCGATTTTTTTTCCCTCACGTTTTCCTGCTACTGACAAAAAGTATGCAAGTAGTTGTAATTTAATTTGATAATTAACTAAGGAAACAGCCAATTAAGTATTCAAGCGTATGATATAGTATGGGAAACATTCCCATAAATCAGCTAGTTAAAATTAATTATGACTTTTCTACTGTACTGTACTGTGTATTATTTGTATTTATGGTTTTCCAAACGCGTTACTAAGTATATCCCGTATTACGAGTACAAAAGTGTAGTGTGACGCTACAGACTTTGAAATGTTTAAAACATCCATGATTGTGACTCAGACTTTTAGGTACATATTACGGATCTAGAATTTTCCATACTTACATGTACATACTGTGTGCACACGTTCGTCGGTTACGAGTATTTATAATAGGCTAAGGTCCGTGTCATATAAGTATAACATAACGGTAACAGATTAGTTTGTCATTATAATTATGGTTTTATACTCACATTAACTATAAAATATAGATCAAAACTGTAGCCGAATCGTAGAATTTATTGGAAAAAGAATCACCCGTTATGGCAACGAAGCTCGATTGAATACTGCACAAATCTTTCTATTGAAATCTTTATGATACTTTGCTACAGAATCGATATTAAAATTGTAATTCCCCAAAAGAGATACCAGGAATACATAAATAATCAATTTATCTGAACTAAGGAAACAATCGCTAACTACATTTTTCTTGTAGAAGACGGGAAAAAACGAGTAAGTAATTTAAGTGATGTTAACAGACCACTACTCATATATATCTGCAAAAACCTGATTACTTACCTTAAGGGTCATCTCAGTTTGTTTAAACCAATCAGGTGTTTTGCAAGTCCTTGCATGGGGCAAAGGAATGCATAAAGATGAGGAAACAGAGGGAGTTTATAACGGAAGGGATGGGGAATGAGATGGAGATTAGGAATCTAGCTTCTCATCAGACGAAACAGAGTCAAAAGAGATATACGACTAATTCCTTTGTTACTTAACATAATGTTGAACAATATACGAAGCAATATCATAAGGTTTAAGTCCTGTAATACGAGTAGTTGAGTCAAAGGCGAAGAAAAGTTTGTTCAGTTGCCGGAAAGTTTTCGATATCGGTACATGACTTTACACACTTTATCACTTAGAGTCTTGGAGGAACAAGGAGTATGAAAGTTCGCAATAATGTGAAATGTAACTTAGAGCAAGATCGTGGCTTCAATATTATACACCTGCTTTCATGTTAGCTAAAATATAGTACACTAGCGATCCGCCCCGGCTTCGCACGGGTAGCAAAAAAAATAATATAGCCTATGTCACCTGGGGATATTGTAGCTTCGGAACAGTGAAAGAATTTTTGAAATCGGTTCAGTAGTTTCGCAGCCTATTCAATGCAAACAAACAGGCAATCAAATCTTTCCACTTTATAATATTAGTTTTTAAGATTTAAAAAACAAATCTTTTCTCTTTTGGTCAATAATTATTATTTCCTTATAGAACAAACGAGCAACCGTTTCTCCTCATAAGAAGTGATCACTACGCATAAGCATCTACAACGAGCTAATGAATTGTAGATGTTGTTGAAAGCTTTAGCATAAAAATAAAATAAAAAATGTAAAAAGTATATACCCTAGTAATGATAATTCTCCGTACGATTTAAATATCATTACAATGTTTTATTACAAGTAACATTTCAAATGTATATAAAAGATGACTATCTCACTTTACAATATGACGACGCTAAAAGACAGTCGCAGAGAGTGCCGGCTCTAATGAGACGGAAGAATGGCACAAATGTAGACGTACGTCCGCCGGGAACTCCGCTACGTGGCAGTTTCATGAATTTATAAAATGAAGTTTTTTCTACAAAGTATTTTCGAAATATTCACATATCAAGAAGTATAATCAAAACGTGTCCAAAGTTATTCGAAAATGTATTTTTAGTGGAAACTTATATTATTAAAATAAATGAATAGCGTCCGTAATAATAGAGCCCGCAACAACTAGGTTACATCTGTTGCACGAATGGGCCGGCTCGACCGGTGAAACAAAACGACCTCACAGAAGACATGAGTGATGTAGAAGTATTCTGCGTTTCGTCTGATGAGTTGCCTGAGGCCCAATCTCAGTCCTCTTCCTTTTCCTCCATCCTTTCCTGATAAGGATAGGATGGGAAGAGAAAGAGGATGGATAGGAAAAGGAAACATCCTTTTTGTAGTCAATCCCCTCCTCTGTCCATTAAAGGTAAGCAACGCATGAGATTTGCTTGTTGTGGTGTGAATCTATGGGTAACGGTCACTATACATCAGGCGACTCGCTTGAAAATGTGTGTAGAGGAGGTTAGTCCAAAACCGGGTATAGGGGTAAAACTGGGACATGATACTAGATATTTTAATATGTAACAAATTTTTGTGGTATTTTAATACGTAACAAATGTTTGATGTATTGGATGTGTTTCGTTACCTTTGTTGGTAAGTGGAAAATTAAGTATAATATGTGGATGTGATAATATGTGGTTTTGAACTAGATACGGGGCAAAACCGTGAAAATGTTACTTTAGCAATTTAATTAATTACTCATGATAATATAATCTGTGAAGTCGTTGACCAAATATGTTGTTAATATATTGCACAGGATATAATGTAGATAATACATTTAATTTATAATGTTGGAAACTTTTTTTTAGTTAATTTCCTTAGCGACCAGATTTTACACCGCATTCGCCTTTACTACAATCAATCGTCATATTTTTTGACGATCTATATCAAAGTAATAAATATAATAACAACACTATTCGAAACATTTACACAAAACGGCAAGAATAAATTAAAATGAACGCCTATAGTTACAGAATATTACAAAGTACATTGCTACGTAGTCTTATTTTTGATTAAATAAAATGCTGGATAAATAAAAAATAAAGAAGCACAATATTCTCGTTGTACGCATATTAGAATTAATATTATAATTTTAATGTTCTCAGACACCGTCCATGTTCATATTCATAAAGATGCAGTTCATCAGAACTGTATCCCGCAACAAAAGTACAATAAGTTGAGTTGTGATAAGATACTTGACACAGATAACAATCATACATAATACATATGTAAATAAAACTTCTGTGTTACTAGTTAAAAATGTTTGACTCAGTTGTAATAAAAAATGTTCATCCAACAACACTTATCAAAGTAATATGAACTTTAAATCTAAAGAGTAAAGTACACAATCAATTTCTTGATTAGACGAGGTGTGTGATTGTACTGACCATTCGCAATTCAATTTTGGTAGGTTTTGATTTATCAAATTCTTCTTCATATTTAATTGTGAATTCTATTATTAAGACACAAGGGTTTATTTTTGTTGATTATTAGAATGGAATGAGCCGACGTATCAAGGTGAACCGTGATGCGAACCCATAATTTTACCCTACCAAAAATGACTCAACGCGGCTAAAGAAGTTTCAACTTAAAAAGTGCGTACCGTTGTTAAATAATAGTAGCAACTGTAGCTAACTGGTGCTTTAATCAAAGTACAAATGAGGAACTTGTAACGCATGCATTGATACAAAGGACGTAGAAAATTTACCCTAAAACGTATTATCTTTCAAAGTGAAGTCGACGTCCGGCGTAGAATAGCCGACGACATCCGACCGCTTAGCTGAAACTACCCTGAGAAGTGCACTTATGTTCTTCGAGCGTGTTCATTACTTTTACTTCCTACCCGTTCTCTATCACTACATATTATAATGGTCTAAGATACGGCTTAAGAAATTTATATTCTCATCTATTATTTGATCAGGACCTAGTCTATATATTAGAATTCCGTGTAAAGTACAACTCGAGTTTGATTTCGTCCACATAAACTTGACCCCTAGAATCGCTACCGGCGAGTAATGGAAGGGTACAACTTCATTTGGTTTGAACGAGTGTTAGCCCCAAATTTAGTTTAGGGAAGGACACTGGATTTGGACCTCCGGCACCTCACACATCAGACTAAACTCAGAATACTTAAACTACAAGCCTATTTTCTGTTAAGTTAGTAGTAGCTTTTCAAAGTTTCCAGTAAATTTTAGTATCTAAATAAACTAATTAGGGTTCAGCTTCACTATGACTAAATCGCCAGCGGGAGAGACGCGGGGTGGGGCGATTTCAGGAGACGCTGAACGTCCTCCCCGCCAAATTCTTTCGTTACAACGACTTCGCGGCGATCATTTTATTCCTCGTTATTGCTATTAGCATTTTGGGCAATCTCCTAGTGATGTTGTATTTCTTATTATCGAATATAGTCACCGGGTAATATTTTACGGGTAGGAATACATGTTTGGACCCTAGTGCACACTAAAATCGGGGACCTCAAGACATACCTTTAGATTTTCTTGTCAACGCTCAGTATTGCCAGACAGTCGAAAACTATTTCCACATTTACTCTCATTATATTTTTGTTGGGTTATTTCTGTTTAAAATAGAAAAAAACTTACAATTTAAGAGAATATATTGGCCTTTTAAGGCCCCATGGGCCCGGGCCCAATTCTAGCCTATTTATATACAACAGCTAATTAAAATTCTTCATGTTTTCATTTAATTATTTCTTATCGTGCTACTAACTATAACTTCGCAAAATTGTAAACGCAAAAGAAACTACTGTCAAATAACAGAATTCACCTTTTTGGCTTGACTAAAAACGAAGGCTTCAATTTGGAAATCCGTTAGGTGTCGCGATCGCAGGTGTCGCCGTGTCCAGCGGAGAGTGAGCTGGAAAAAACGTTGAAAAGACTTCTACGTTTTTTCCAGCTCACGTCGCTCGACGTCGAATATTTCAAACTCCAAAAGGCGCGATGCAATGCAGTCGCCTTTTATGAATATTTTTATACCTACACTCTTGATATTTTTTGATTTATTTTGAATTATTATGGGACTTTAGACATTTTAATTTTTTTTAATATATTATTTTAGTGTTCATCTATAATAATAAATATAATAAATCAGCCTTTTCTAGAATTTTCCCAACTGCAGGGGCACAGGCCTCCTCTCCGAAAGAGGGAAATTGCGTATATACAAAATTGCACAGGTTAATTTAATAACTAACTTTTCATTCTCAGCATCGCCCGGATAAAGTGAAAAAGGATATTTAATAAATCGCCTTTATATATATATAATTACCCTTGTAACGTTAGTAATTATTGCTATTTAAATATCTAAGGCGCTCAGTGCAATCATCCTATTAAATTATTAATTGCTTAACTTGTTGGTGTCTAGAATTTTATTTGTTCACGAACTTAGCAAAATAATTATCAAAATATTTTATTCAATAAAAGCCTTCAATGAGATCAAAATTAGCTTTATGCTATCATTCATAAGGAATCAGTAATTAATTATGGGTCCTAATTCAGATCCGAGGTTCTTATTATTTTTACGTATAGATTAAATCATGCCCGTATAAAAATGTGACATACCTCCATGTGGAGCATCCGGGACCCAAAAATGAAGCCACCATCGCTACTTCGTAAAATCCAGCTCACTCATTCGTTTTCCGTCTCAAGAATTACGTTATTTTTTAAATTACAAAACGCCTTGTTAATAAATTACTCAAAGAAAGTGTATGAACATCACGTTTCACAACTAAGTAATTAGTTTTATCATGTATCTTGAACAACACACACAAAATAAGATTACCAGCAACTACTTCTCCGAAAATACATACACACACAAATACACAACTAAATATAGAAAAATTTAAATGACAACGCGACGCTGTTAAGTGCTGTCAACTCCATTACAAAATTAACCTTTATATTTAACCTAAAAATACAAATGAAATGTAAAAGACGACAGATTAAAAAAGAACACTAAAATAAGTTTAGTACTTCAATTTAATGTTGATTAACTTCTGTATTTTATTATATCTTTTAAAGTTTATTTGAATATAATGAATAGTATTAGCTTTTGGATTATTTTATTTATTTTTTAAAATATCGTTTAAATAATCCTACAAATAAATATTATTTTTCAGAACAAAAAGTATTTTATTTTGCATATGTCAAGGATACTCCCCATTTTGGGGCATCGCCGAAAATAACGGCCAAAGGTCTCGGTCGACCGATTTCGACGAAATTCGTAATGTCGATCGCTGATGAGATCATTTTGTTCTACATAGACAATGAGGCGAGAGTTTAATATACGCTCTATAGTCTTACTAAATAAAGAGGTTATTGAGATTGTAATTTGCAGGGTCGGCACGATTGACTTTTTAGACACGGGCTGTACGTTAGCTATCTTCCAGGATTTGGACACTTTTCCAGTATCGAACGACAGGCGATACAATCGTGTCAGAACAGGAGACAACTCGGCCGCACACGTTTTAAGTACCAACCAAAACCAAAATTTGGTTGAACCCTTGTGTAAGTCGCTGTTGGTGATTCTAGGGGCCAAGCTTATGAGGACGTCAAATCTAACTCGAGTCTAACATTCTGTTGTAGGTACGTCACTTCCTGTCACGACATCGTGAAAACAGCTAAAGATGTCACTCAAACCCACAGACAGGCTTCTACTTCACAGAAGCATTCTGCGTCTGATGAACGAGATGCCGGAGTCCTAATGCCATTTTTCCCTTCCTATCATTTTCTTATATGAAAAGGACGAGAAGGGGAAGAGTATTTGTTGGGGGTCCTCCTCCTCTGGCCATGCAGTTGCATGCATTGTGAGTTCATTGATTGCATAATGAGTACATTAACTTGTTGGGAATGCCTATAGGTTGCGGTCACTTAATGTCAGGTGAACCGCTTGCTCGTTTGCCACCGTCTGATATAAAAAAGTGCGAATTATTTAGTTAATTTTAAAAACAAACAAAAACACAACATTTCGAACAACGCCAAACTTGCCACCAAGTATTGTAGTCGTATTTGTTTTTGTACAGAATAAATAATTTTACAAGATAAAGTAATTAGATTTTGTGGGGCGCGGTAAGTCGGCGTCACATCCGACGTTAACTTAATTTGGTGAACGTTACATTTTCGGAATAGGATTAGCGGCGAGTAAGTGTAAGTGCAGCTTGCTTGATTATGTATCTTTTTGTCGTGGACAGCTTTATGTGAAAAATAACGTAACAAGAGAACCTCGAGATAATAGAATTAGTACTCGATCCAGATACTTGTATCTAATATTTCTTAGTTCTCTGGTAATATATGAAAAGCGCGAGCCACGTCAGATGGGGGAGGAAAATCCTGGAAAGGAGGCAACGGATGGGGACCAGAAGTGTCGGGCGCCCTTCTTCCAGAAGGACCGATGACCTCATAAGGACGCCAGGAAGTCGCTGGATGCGGTGTGTGGAGGACCGCATACTGTGGAAGGCAATGGGCAAGGCCTACGTCCAGCAGTGGACTGATATATACTGATGATGACGATAATATATGAAAAGTAAATAAGAAAAGTTATTTATTTTTCTTATCTAGAAGGATCGGTAGAGATCTCGTATATCTATTTTATAGTTTCTATCTTTGAGATCCATATATCAATTGAGAATACTTTTATTACGTTGCCAATGACGAAGGATAACCACGATTTGTTATCTATTTAAGTATGTGTTTACAAAAGAAAAGTAGTATATGTAGTATATTAGTTATCTGGTTTCCAGTTGTAGTTGTAGTTTAACAATAGTTAAGTTTTAAGAGTAAAGCAGGAAAAGTATGTTGTGACCCGATTCTTAAGGAGTACATACATATGTTGAATTTATATAGTAGTACAGTGAGTATGAAAGTTGAATATCTGAAAAATCTCTTTGTTTTATAATAAAGATAAGATAATATATGTAAAATCGTGTGCCTTTAGCGATGAAGTTTAAGGAAATGCTAAAAATTTCTGTCGGCCTGGACACAGCTGCACGTAAAATCGATGCGGTGTACTCTTGCAGAAATCGAGTGTCATATGCTGCACTGTTCTTGAAGAACATTATTTTAAAGATAAAATACAATTTTTGATATTTTTTCATAGTATATACACAAAGTAGAGAGATTATATTATTATATAAGTACATAAATAAGAAGAAAAGAAAGCATAACATCTGAGATGGAAAAAAGGTTTTAATGTTATACAATTTGTTTCAAGTTATTTTTTAAGAATTCGGTCTGTTAGGTACTTTCATACTTTCTTTAATC
>JWHW01044568.1:91261-106369 GCA_000931545.1 Papilio glaucus
AACAAAGGTTTATTGTACATGTAGTTTATTTCCAAACGAGTCGGTAAAAAATGAATAAAATTTATTAAAGGCAATTCGAGATATTTGAAAATTTTAAAATATTTCATCGGGTTCGAATCCCAAACTAGCCGAAGTTGCTGGATATGAGGTAGGAGTAAGTTAAATCGTCATATTTTGGGCCAAGGCATCTGTAGTCTTCCGTCGTACACGTCATTTCCGGATACCTGTATAACAGTCTTTAACTCAAGTACATTTTGAGTTACAGCTTAAATAAAAATTTAATAATTCTCTATGTTCTTTGATGAAAATTAAAATAAATAAATAAGCACTCACGCGCGTTATCCAAAAGGGTAGGCAGATATAACAATTTTTCATTCAGCATGCACCTTTCCCGCTCCTTATTTATTATGCCTTATCCTTAGTAAAAGTAAAGCTTAAAAGTTTTTTACATAAAGTTTAATTTTGTTCTACTAAAAAGACAACGGCCAATAAAGTCTTTAAATAAGTCCTCGCAGATCGTTAGCTAATCGGCAAATATTTGACCGTTCTTTTTTACTTACTTCGTTAAAAAATACTCTCAGTTGATTTTTAAAGAGTACCTAATTCTTTCGAAATGAGGTAATTTATTTTATTACCTGTTTTATTTTTGCCGTCATAAGTCGATTAGAAGCTTTGGAGTTCAATTTCATTAGGCTATTTTCGTTTATATAATTTTGGATTTGAATAAAGCTAAGTACTCGAAAGTTATTCACAGTAGCGAACACCGAAGTAATTGGCAATATCCTACTCTGAATGGTGCACCTTAACGGCGACCTTCTTGTACTTGAGGCATGATCCGCTATGCCGATGCATTAAGCATTTCCAGAATTTTAACTCGTTTTTCTACACCGCATCGAGTTTGATGTTGACGAGCACTAAGGAGTTTGATAATATCCCTGCGGGTCATTAAAATTTATTAACTAAAAACTATTTCACAATCGAGATAGTGTTGATGCCATGTGACGCTCACTCATGTTTTTATCATTCTTCGGAAATCTTCCAAGAGCAGAGGAAATAAAATCTTATGAGCTTTAAGTTTCATTGTATACAACACAGCCGTAAATTCCCATGTCGTTTGTCAATTGCTTCAGCCATATCTTTTATACGATGACAAATGTTCTCGTGGGCCGAGCTATAAAATATCCTTTGTAAAGCGCCCGAAAGAAACCTTTTTGTACTATTTGATTAAATTGGTGAATATTATAGAATAGTTACTTACTGTACTAATATTATTAAAGAGTTTTAACTATTTAACGGAGTCATATTTTATCATAGAGAACGTATTTTATAAATGCGAAAGTTTGTATGCTTGAATGTTTTTGCTCCAAAAACTATAAATGATTTTAATGAAAATCGTTACTGTGGGTTTACACTGCCGAAAACATTGTCACGAAACATATTGTCATCTCAGTTTTTTCAGTTTCAGAAAAAAGGATATAAACAAAGCTTGTAACGCGACACGATTTTCCGCCTGTACAAACCCACGGTTCCCTAACCGTGGGTTTCTACACGTATATAATGTCTAATGGAATTTTTTATCTTAAATAGTCCTACAAAAAAGCCCGCGACAGATCTATATTTTATGTGTAAACCATTATCGCCAAAATACCCCTCTATTAATTATAGGGCGGAACTAAGTTTGCTAGTGCAGAATAAAGACAAGATATGATATTTTCTTGCACTCTGTTATCTTTATTTGATCTTCGTTATCACGCAGGTAAAGATATAAAAATACAATAATAATCTTCTGATAAAATTAAAAAAGACCATAAAAATAAAATTATAATTGCGGTTTTCTCAATCGTAAAATGAGATTGTTATTATATCTTTATCTTGTTGATCCTGGTAGGGTATTAGGGCAAAGTTATAAGATATTATTGTCATATGTCCTCAGTAATTTATTCCCGAGGTGGATTGGCGTCAGGCAGAACGTAAAAACTGTAGCCAAAACCTATACGGTATGGACTACGGTTATACTGTGCCGATCCCACATAATGTTTTTTGTTGAAACATCTTAAAGTTAGTAAAAATTACATCGAAATCAATATACCTTCTGGTAACGTTGAACACCCAAATAAAGGAAAATATAGTCGTGATATTTTCAAATAATCAAATCTACACAAATAATATGTTATTGCAATGCAGAACAGAAATGGTAATTTAATTTGAATAAGGTACAAACGGCTCAGCCCTCAATTCTGTATGTGTTTACTGTATTGTCCCGGGACGCAATGTTCCCGGCACACGGCAATGTTGCCAGCAACCCGTAATCTCCGCAGGATGTCCAACACAAACTAAGTTCGCAACTTAAATTGTCTCACCTCTGCATCGCAACCGTACGGTTGCCGAGGAAATTACATTGTTACTATTGTTTTGTACTAAAAAAACAAATTTATTTATTACTAGCCCCTAGGCATACGTTGGCATGCCATGTAAAGCAAACAGTATTAAATTTTCAATCTTCTATCTATATTATAATAGGCGATGTGTGTATCTATGGTCTTACTTGTGTGTATATATGAACGGCTGGATCGATTTCGATGACATTTTCAGGAAATGTTCAGATTGGCCTAGCAGATGATCCTGTAATTTGGTATCCATCCGATCAACATAATCAGTGCTAACCGTGCGAGTACAATTGGCAAATGTATGGACTATTAGCTATAAATTCGAAGGTTAAAATCCGCCATTTTTCCGCCATAAATTTGTGTACAAAAGACTAGTGAAGAACAGAATTTGTTTATGAATAAACTAGTGAACCGCCCCGGGATAGCCGTTTAAGTATCTTTAGGGAAAATACACACAATGCCTTTTATATACGTAGATATGCATCTGTAAAAAACAAAAAAGAATTTATCCTATGGGAACCGTACCTTCTTCCGGGATAAAAAGTAGCCTATGTGCTATCCCAGGCATCAATCTCTGTGCCATCAAGATTCGTTCAGCCGTTCTTGCATGAAAGAGTAACAAACATCCATACATTCATAGTAGCATTTATAATAGTGTAGATTTACAATATTAGTATAGATGATAATAAAGATGAGTTTCGTAAATGTGTGGTTTAAAGGTCGACTGTTGATAGAGATTGGTGGGCAAGATCTTTTCATATCCGTATTATTCAGATATTGTTGTTCTTCTTGTTTGGAGTTATCTATCAATAACCAAACAGCTTTTATGACTTCTAATCGCCGATTGCTTCAAGGAGGCATCGACCGCTACACTGGGTTTGAGGTGGCAGAGTGCACAGCATATTTAATCGAAGCCTTTTTAAAGCTTCCTCAGCAATTTACAGAGTATGTTTAAAAAATTTCAATAATTTAAATCATTTTAATGAGTTATGTTATGCAAAGCGAAAATGATATAAATTGCCATAAAATTAATTCTGTAACTGAAATAATGAGCAGAGAAAAATTGTGAAAACAAAAGGGATCGTAAAGGAAACAAAAAGAAACGACCCCAGAGGGTGAATACATTAATATTAATTGACAAACCGAAATGGAGGATAATTTCGTGAGCGAATATAATGAAATGTGTAGACGTCGAATGCTAAAGTAATCCAATTTCGACGGTCCCTACGTACACTATCGAAACTGAAAACGGCTACTTTATTTTGTCTACATTATATAAAATGTAGACAATATAAAGTAGCCGTTTTCAGTTTCGATAGTGTACGTAGGGACCGTCGATTTGTTCTATCGTGAAAAATATTACTAATTTTAGCAATAAATCAAACCTTTTGCTTTGTTCGTTTTCCTTCAAAATGCTATTAACAATATTTACGTTTGCTTTAGTACCTAGAAAATTATCAAAATTAATATCAACGTACTATGCACTGGATTATTCGACAATAAAGTACTTTAAACGTCCAATCTTTATGGATTGGAACTTAAAACATTTAAATTGGATCTCGAAGAGTTAAAAGAAATTAACATTTTTGTGTCATCGCAGCACTAAACAGTGGTAAAGCCCTCAAAAACATCTGTTGCACGAATTGGCGGGCTCGACCTGTGAAATACCACGACCTCACAGAAGACAGGCGTGAAGTAAAAGTACTCTGCGTTTCGTCCGACTAGTTAGTGCCGGAGGTCCAATTTCAGTCCTCTTCTCCTTCCCATCCTAATAAAGATGGATGGAAAGGAGAAGAGGATAGAAAACTTTCAAGGTGAAATTTTAACTATAGAGATACACTTTAAATCCCACAACCAACAGTAAAAGCTAATAATTGTGTACTATCTTTGTGTAGTTTACGCATTACATACATAAAGCTTTATGATTTATCTGTGACTGAGGCTCCGAACACAGTTTCCAACTACAAGAACTTTTCTCATTAGTGCTAAGCCACCTAAACCAACAGTATCTACCGCAATATATCGCCAAGTAGCCAATGTGAAGATACAACAATGATATGAGTTGAGAACAAAATATTTCCTAGCCTTGTTTTTATTTCATAGCTTCAACTGTATGTGTATTAATTGAACGTAATATATATCTGTAATTTTTCTTGACTTCTGGTTGCTTTATAAGTTTGAAATTTTGCACAATTGTGATGCCAAATAAGAATACAATATTTTGGAAATCTTAACCAGGATCATAAAATTAAAAGACAATAGTTTCATTTTGAGATTGAGAAAAATGCCATCTAGTTAAAAATTAATAAGTTTTTTCACTTAACTAAAATTTTGTGTTTTACTGAAATGTAATATGCTGTCTAAGATTCAAACATTTAGGATTTGCTGCTTTCAATGAAATACAATAAATATATTACCGTTATGATCCAACGTAAAAGCATTCTTTCAATTTAGTTAATGCAAGCAGCAAAGCGTGCAAAACACAAACCGATTGTATTACACGCCGCTTCACAAAGATGTTTCATCAAAGTCGCTGAAATGATAAAATTTAATATCACGGATGGAGAACTTTTAATTTATATTTCACAATCAAAAAAATATGTGGCGTGTAAACAATTTTTCGCATAAGTGAAACTTCCCGAAAGATGCATCCATTTTTTTATCACTATAAATATTTTAAGACAAAGTTCCTTCGCCAAATACGGTGTTTGAACGGGATAAGTTCTTAAACGCATTTTCATACAAGTTTCAACAAATCAACGTTTTGTGCAAATTAGCTGAATTATGATTATTATTGAATAAAACTTAATAGGCCCGAACGAACGTACAAATAAGAAAACTTCACTTAGAAACACATTTTTAACAGTGGTAGAGCCTGCTACAACATCTGTTGCACGAATGGGCCGGCTCGACCGGTGAAATAGCACGACCTCACAGAAAACAGGCGTGAAATAGAAATAGTCTGCGTTTCGTCTGGTGCGTGAGGTTCCGAAAGCCTAATTTCAGTCCTCTTCCCCTTCCCACCCTTTCCTCATAAGGATAGGAGGGGAACAGGAAAAGGATTGGACGGGGAGGGAGTTAACGGGGAAAAGGGAATATTCTAATTACTGTCTGCCCTCCTCTGTCCATTAAAGGTAGGCAACGCATCTGCAACACATTTAGTTGTTGCGGATGTCTATGGGTAGCCCTCACTTAACATCAGGTGATCCGCTTGCTTGTTTGGCAGCTTCATCCATAAAAAAAACTCATTTAGTTTTTTTATTACTTAACCAGAGCGTAAGGCACGGATCATGGATTTCCATTTGGCGTAATCCTAGCAAACCTCTCTCGCTATCGTATCCATGCTCGTCGGTTACGGGTACTCCTTATATCGCCCTGTTTTAGTAAGCCACTAATCTGATCGATATAAGTTCTCCTAGGGCGACCCACGTTTACATCATAAATTTGTTTCGTTATACTCTCTTCATTCATCCTTTCAACATGTCCGAACTAATAATGGTAATACCGGCAGTCATTTGTGGTGCCAAGTGAGGGCCTTATGGACTTAAGCCCTCTTCTTGTTATTAATTGTCGTTAATAGTAACGTTATAAACTTAAATATAACAACAAAGGCTTCTTTTTATAAAAGATAGAGATAAGATAATACTTCGCTATTCATCGTTGTATCGGAATAAAGTAAACTAGGCCTCTTGAAAGTTTCAAAGGCATCGAACCGAGATTGAGCGATTAAATTATCTCAAAACATCATTCCTCTGGTACAGCAGCGCGTCGTAAAATTCATGTCTGGCTATAAAAATACGGTAAGGCGATTGTGAAGACACGGTATTTGTTGATAAAAGGATGTTGGTAGTAGTAATTTTTTTATTGTATCTTGAACGTACACTATTCATTGGGAGTATTAATTGGATGACAATTGTTTTTATATGAAACTTGCGAAATATTTTACGAATGTCATCATTGCATAATAATACTGTTTTTATAAAAGAAAGCGGACAGAGGGAGGGACAAGCAGAAAAAATATTATTTCCTTTTCTTATAACCATCCCCCCCACATTAAATTCTATTCCTCCTCCTATCCTTTCCTTATTAGAAAAGAAATTTAGGCTGACTGAAATTATGTAAATTCGTTACAGTACTTGCCCTATTATGAGACATATTATATAATAATTAATGAATCACATTCTAATTTAGCAACTGTAGTTTATTAATCAAATATCTGTTGAAGCCTTCTCTCTCTTTCTCTTCTCCTCTTTCTCTATCTATTACTAAATCTGATGAAAATTGAAGCCAATAGTAATACAATTTCATATATTTTTTCTTACAACCTGGGGGAGGTACGAGGTCATAAACAATTATATTTATGTGGTCAATAGTAAATCACAAGGGCGTGTTATTGGTCGCCATTATTACTCGCCTCGGTAAACATAGGGGAGGGAACTCGGTCACAAATATTATTGTAACCAATAAATGTAAGATTTATTCGATTCGTTAAATCTGACGTTTCTTAATTTACATTAATACGAAATATTATTGTCGAATTAACTGAACCTATAAGATCAGTTGTATCCTGGCTATCTATAGTAAGTTTTCATATTTACACGCTTTTCTTTATTTTCACCTGTCCGGTGTTTTTCATCAAATCTTGTAAATTAATTTGATCCATTTGCCGGTTACCGATTGAGCTAAAATGTTGCATACATGTGTACATCGCGTGAAAATTTGCGCGAGTTTGGGCTCATTTGAATCGTCATCTTGACGAGTAGTTTGTCTTTAAATGGTAACCATTGTCTGATGATGGAGCTGGAAGGTGGTCGTAGAAACTCTGTAATGAAATGTAGCAAACCCCATCGAGTTTCGGCTCGTTTGATTCGTTTCGGCAAGTACTTTATTTTTAGATGGTTATCTGTCGATGGAGCTGGAACATAATAAAACCGTGTTTTTAAAAAGTTTTTTTTTTTAATTATTAACTATTCATGTCACTGAGAAATATTCATAATTCCTAATAACGCAGTAAGAGAGATGGAGATATGTCGCTGGCACATCTTTTACACTCCTTTCATATCCATACATCTAAGCATACATTCTAGTTGAGAAGGAGTATTCTTGATTTTTCCTTTTTATTATGTGGCCGATCGGAATCACGAAGTATTTCGTTGACGTTCAATACTGATTGTCCCTCAGTTTCACTTCGTATATTTCCCAGTTTACAGTAAATTATGTGCCATAAGTTCACTACAAGCATACGATGCTTAGTTTTAAGTCTGTAATGATCCTTATTTGATGTCTCTACCGCTGATAAATGTGGAGTCTTTTGTGTAATTAAGGTGTAATGTTATAACTTTCAAACGTTTGTTCGACATCACTGTCACATTAATCTTTTTATTTTAAATAAGACAAAACATAGAAATGTCACCAAAATAACATATTTGTAAACTAGGTTAAAATAAGAGAATAAGAATTATAATTTCTCCTACTACACTTGCTTCTTAAACAAATACATATGGCATGTATGCGTAGATAATATTATTATTAATGTAAAATCAATTTAAAATAAATATACGCTCACGCTCGTAACCCAGAGGGGAAGGCAAATCGTTTTTTATGAATACTTCTTATATCGCCCTTCTTTAGTATGTTACTAATGTGATCGATATAAGTTCTCCTAGGACGTCCCTTACCAATACTGCCGCTCACTTTTCCAACATGAATTTGTTTCGTACTCTCCCTTCATTCATCCTTTCAACATGCCCGAACTACCGAAGCATACCTTTCTCAATTCTAGTCACAACATCCACTTTAAAACGACTTTTTTATTATAAATTCAAGAAAAAATTGTAGATCACACTGTTCTATCGTTAATTTAAATTCAAATCTCTACCTCTTGTATTTACATTAGAAAGAAAGAAAGAAAACAAATTTACTGTCACACAGATATCTTACATACAACAACAATAATTATAAACAAGTGTGACAAAAGCTCAGCGTATGCAGGGACGAACTAAACCGTCCTTGCGCTGGTTTTTAGCTGGCTGCTTTGCACTCACCTGAATTGTTACACATAAATGGATAGGGTAACTGAGACAAGTAAGTTAAAAGAAAAATTACACATGACACGAGAAAGAAATTATATATTTTATCAATATCCTAGCGACCCGGTCCGACTTCGCACGGAAGGTAAGGTATAAAAATAAGCCATTTTTTTCTGAGGCGTAATGTAATAACTTTTAACAATAATCGCCTGTTTTCAGACAATTTACATAAAACCTTTAATGAATTTTGTACCAAAACATTGCTAATAAATTACTACATCTGGTGGTAAAAAATTATGAGATTTTAGTCAGCAGTTTTTGAGTTTACTGTATTCAGACAGGCAGAGATATGTAGTCACTACGCGCGCGAATTCAAATATGGTCTCTAAAAAAATTAAAAACAGATATTAAGTTCTTAACAAAAGTAGGTTACAAGTATTAACTGTACTGTCATTAAGAGTCCAGTGGAACGCTCCCATTGAATTATACCAAGTTCCCTTGCATAACAAGTAACTTATTCAATGAAGCCTTTTAGCCAATAGAGCAAAGTTAAATGTTCAAAATTCAAACAAACGGCGATCGAGAACTTTGATAATTAAGAAGCACTCATTCAAAAGCTCTCAATTAATGAACTTTGCATAGACAACATTTTCACTGAGATAACTATATGTACAACTATTATTAAGTAGACAGATTTGTTTGTTAGTTTGTTAAGGCAAACTCTGAAGCTTTTGAACCGATTTTAATAATCCTGGTTAATACAACATTAAGAAACTATAACAAAAATAACAAAGGCTTTTTTATGGACGGAGATGGCAAAGGAGCAAACATTTTATCTGTTGTTAATACGTCAATATTTCTTGTTAACATGTTGAAGGTTACGTAAAAGCATTGTTCGTTTATTTGAAGATAAATTTGGGACTGACCAAGAGGAAGTGTGGCAATGTTGTTAGTTACTGATAGAAATAAGTTATTAATTGTTAAAATTTAGTGCCTGCATTCATAGAAATCTTGAGACGCCAAGTAGAGCGCGAAGTTTTGCAATTAGCGATCAAAGTTAACTGTCTTCTGAAGTTATCTGACTACAACAATGCGAAATGCCAGTTGTTTGAAAAATTCATTAAAGTTTTTTGTTATGCAGTGTTGAAATACTGTATACAAAAATTATTGAACGTGCTAAAACGGCCTGAACAGTGGTAGAGCCTACCGCAGAGCTGTTCCATGACTGGGTCAGCTCGATTGGAGAACTGTCACATACTACACGCGTGAAGTAATATTTATAATGCTTCTGAGTGATTTGTGTGCACCTCACCAATCATTTTCAGGCTTGTGGCACAGTTTCCATGCCATCCTCTACGCCAGTATCCAGCGCCATCCAGAGCCTGTCAGTTTCTTCTATTATATATTACATAGATATATGTAAATATTTTCAAAATCAGACAAAGATATAAGGAATCTAGTGATACAGGATAAGTAATCATCGGGTGATTTTTTTTATTTAAAAACATCATAAAAATATTGTCAGTTATGACTTCATTCATGTTTCATTATTAAGAAAACACTTTTGTTTAACGAAGTGTTCACGAGCATTAGACGCGCTTCCCCGAGCGTAATTTACGAGATTAGATTGGATGGCGGATTAATAAAAAACCGAAAATTGTCATGCTTTTTAGTTCTTCTTTCGTATTATTTGACGAACTTATCGCATTGATCAGGTCACGGGTTGGCCATGACAATACAGAACTGTCTTCGTAGCATTTTTATGTACAGTCGGCGTCCTTGCTGGTATTACACTTGCACTTCCATAAACAATTAGGATGCTATTGATGTTTGTGTACAAATGACTATGGATAATTGTTTTTTTTTTCATTTTTTATAACCACTGCCATCCGGCTGTACCCTTATCGATTTTATAGTTCAAACTTTCCAACAACATTCTAAAATTTTTTCGTTATTTTATTTTTTCATTTCTTTTTTTATGTGAAACATCTAGTGCGATGGGTTAGACCTACTGCTGACGACGCGTCGCCACGTCATGCGTACGTCGATAACGTATATTTCATTATACCACTAAATTAGCTAAAAGGCATTCTTTAAAATAAAACTAGACCAGTCCACAATCAGTCTTTTCATGAACATCACTTTTAAGAAAAAAGATATGTAAATATGAGATTAAAGGAAAGGCATCTAGGCAGTAAAAGAAACTAAATTAGGAAACGATGCGAAAGCGGTCTAACAACTAGGCCCCTATAGCTCTATTCTTATCTTCAACAAGTCTAACACGAAGGACCATTCATTCCAAGAAAGAGGTCGTGAAAGTTAACGACTCCGACAAGTTCTATGATAGGTTATAACCTCTTTGTATAACCTTGTGACTTGAAATTATGTAATCGTTTATACGATAGATCTTAAATATTTAGAAGTGGCAGTTGTATATTAGCCAATAATGAACAATACCATTTATATTATTTCAAAGGTATTTTTGTGGCAAACCGTATTAATTTAATATCATTTTAATATTTTTTTCCCGCCCTTGGCGCAAATGACGCAGAAAAAATACTTATAATAAATGTTTGTTTGTTTGTTGGAGCTTTCAGAGTTGGTGAACATTATTCTCCAAAAAATATCACATCATTCAATATAAGTTTAAATATGTAATGTTTTATTAAATTTTCTTCTATAGTTTCCTAATACTACACTATGAACGACTTACATGTCATCCTTCCAAATAATGAACCTCATTTCTTACGTCAAAGTGGAAGGTTAATCTTACTGTTGACTCCTCAATGTTATGTACTTACAAGTCACGACGACATAGTTGCTTATAGTTGTTAATATGCTTTTATATTAGCTTGGCTTTTTGTTTGTTTGTAACCAATGATATTTTATACTATAGATATGATATACAAATTCACAGGTCAAAAGTGTTTCAATAAAGTGACAGCAACATTCACACATGTCAAATGGTGTAAAAAGGATAGCGTAATTAATAATTAGAAAAAAGATGACAGCTAATGTTTGTCACTTAAGCCGAAATGTAATATAATCATTGTTAGTAACGCAATCATTTAGGTGATTTTGAACTTCACAACGTCATATTAATTAGAAACTTCGCACGCTTATCAAGGACCGAAGACAATGCAATAATTTAAAGTAATTAGTAGCAATATATTCCATTACCCTTATTTGCAATTTTTGACGCCATCTAGGTGCATATTTAAATATCAATATATACTTTAAGCAATCTTAATAATCAATACAAGGGCACGTTCTACTGAACGTTCATGACAATTACGCTAACGGTTTTTCCGTTCCACTTGTTTCCGATCGTTACAATAGGGTACTTGACGGTATGAAGAAATTTGACTGATTTTAATATATATGGTAGTTTACATATAGGTAGTAATCTTATAAAAAATTAATGGAATCAAGAAACAATCGAATAGATTACTAAATACTGCAACAAACATTTTATATAGTTAAATAAGAGGTGATCATTAATTTGGTGATTACACCATAAAAATGTATACCAGGTTCCTATTTGCATGAGAATTCGTAGCACAAGACCTTCCACCGTCTCTAGTCGTTTCGTTCCGCCCCTTGTTCGTCACGGTGAGTGAGTTTGTTCCACTGCGGAACATAAATTACACCGACTGTACCTTGTGAGCTTTTAGAGACATTTTCTCCAGCACGTAAAGTTTCACTAACACAACGTAAACTCATGTCCCTATTAAAATGGGACGTAAAAATAATGTTTTAAGATTTCTGTTGAAGGGATTTACAAGGTGTAATAGATTTATAATCCTAGTATGTTGTGGTTATTTAATTTTTTCATTATATAATTTATCTAAATCAAGATTAATGTATTTATATAAATAAACTAGCTGAACCGGGCAAAATTATTTCCGCCAAAGAATTAATTTATTTTGTGGTACCTTATTAGCTATATTAATTGCTGGATGTGCCTTAATAAAGTTCCGTAGTTTTATTCCATTCGTCAACCATTTTGATCTAGAAAATTTTAAATACACACGATCTTTTCAATAGACACTCAACCCAGATTGCTACCTACTCGATAAACAACGCATGACATCATACCGAGTGAAAGAAATGAGTAGAACTTTACTATGTGTAACTACAAACCGAATACGTTAAATTTCACTTTAAACTTTCGTGGTTTTTATTAATGTAAATTTGTAAGAAACGGGATTCTAACCACGATTAGCGTTGTCGCGTTATATAGTACGTTAAAGTTAATTCGATGTGCTTGACAAGTCTGGTGAGTATTCGTTGTTTAAACGTATAAAATGTTGTTCGCTTTTGCAGTATTGTAGTAATTTATACGACGTGCGAACGGTTCTAACTCTAACTGTACAATTTATATTCGTTAACGGCCATTTTAAATAACCTATGTAAAATTACGGATACATCGTTGTCCACGATTATCAATAAAAGCTTACCTATCTTTAATTTGCGTTTCATTATCGAGGATAAGTAAGTGTTATCTATCTAAAACCAATAATAGATTACGCATAAAAATATGTTGGTATTTTTTACTTATTGAACTGGCTACATTCAGTTTTCCGCCGTAAGCGCCGCGTCTAAAGGACTTCAGTCAAGGCAGGGGAGTGACAGTGTAGTACATAGGAAAGAAAAAAATATTAGTATGGAAATTATCACCATCTAGCGTAGAGGGCGAGTCAACTAAGTGACATTAAAACGTTTGAACGACACTAGATGTCGTTACATAGCCCAGCAACACTGTGATACGTCAAAGTTCAAATAAAAACGAATCAGTAGAAATCCTTATCTAGTTTTGGTCAGGGGGTGGAAAGTACAAATCCTCGTCATTTCGAGGATTTTTTTTCTTCTCAAAGAAAAGGAACGTCAAGTGAGTTTGACGTTTGTTCAACCTATTTCTTCCTTCTTCTTCTTTTCTTTGAAAATGAAAAGTGTTTGAATTCAACCTTTTGCTTTTCTCGTGGTTTTCTTCGATTTTTGTTAAAAATTTATTGTGTTTGTCACTTATTGTCAACAGTAACCGTTTTTTGTTAAAATGTCTTCGTGAAAGAAAGATGACGTTACTGTGTGTGTGTGTGCACAGATTTTAGTAAGTTATAAGTCAACTTCTCATGTTATTCCCACCCCAGACTAATTTATACATTTAAATTACTCCGTATTTTGGCCTGGTTCTTAGCAGAATTGTGATTTATGCTACAGAAGCTATTACACCGTTTTATATTATGTTTCTGTAATTAATAAAAAATACATTCAATACCTTTCTGTACTCTCAACACAATACCTTTTAGGTAGATACCGGACAATTCCTATATTTGACTTGACACCATAATCTGTTTGTTGTAGGTGCATACATGCACAGATTTCCTCATCCTGAGAGATGGTCAGAGATGTTTAGAACATGGATGTCAAACATTGGAAATTAACTCATAGAGACTGATCCTATAAAAATAAGAAAGTTTGTGCCCATCACTTCACATTGGATCAAAAAGTGGCAAGCCATTGACTGCTGTCCCATCTTCAGAAGGTGGGTCCATACACATAATGTGATTTATGTATGGTTACACTACTGAACCAATTTTAAAAATTCTTTAGAAAGCTACATTATTCCTGAGTATCATATAATAAAATATTAAATATAATGTTCATATAATATTAAAATTAATGTTCATATGTTTGTCCTCTATGCATTCATAATCCATTAATTGAATTGTGATGAACTTTGGCATTGAGATAGCTTGAATGCTGGAAAAGGTTCTGGGGTACTTTTCATTAAAACCATTATCGCCATATTTTTCAAGTGAGTGAAACCACGGGGTACAGCTAGTATATTATATATGTAATTGATGATTATTTGTTTAAATTAAACATAGCCCGTGTGAAATGAGGGTGGGAGCTAGTTAATGATGCATCTTTATTTCTTCTCATCAGGGGTACAAGTGTGTATATTATGTGTGTGTATTATTAATACTGATCTTAAATATCTACAGGAATATTTTCATCTCCAAGTGTTTTGATCCAACTTGAGCACAGCTACTGTACCCAAGGTATGCAGACTTCTGATCCAGGAGTGCAGAATCTGATCCAGGATTACAGACATCTGATTCAGCATTGCATACTTTTAATACAGGTTTGTTAATATTTATTTTTAATTATCTTCAAAAATGGAGGAAGATTCACTGTGTACACTGATTTCTTCAATATGTGTTGGCTGATTTGCTATATAAGAAACTAGCTGGCTCAGCAAACTTTGTTCCACTTTATAATTAAGTCCCCCTTGCGGGTAGAATTTCGTCCAATTCGTTCTTAACTGACCTTTACTCGATGAAAGGAATATTCCTTCAAAATTTCAAGTTCAATGGTTCAAAAGATAATGTGATAAGTCAATAGATACCTGGAAATCTCTTATGTATGTATATAGATAAGTGTATATCATTTCAGGGTTGAAATCAATAGCTCAATAATTATGTATTGGTTGCTGTAATCCTCACCCTCAACATCAGATATTGCTGAGATAGGTAATTTTGATAATTACTGTTTAAACAATAAGTTAGTTATAGTTGGCAGTAGGTAGTTGGGAAAAGTATAAACTCAAAGTCAGTATGGTGTGTCTAGAGAGAGATTTATCCCCAGCAGTGTAATGATAGTAGCTAATTGGGATGAATGAAATAAAT
>JWHW01044568.1:117384-134081 GCA_000931545.1 Papilio glaucus
ACCTGACGAATGACGATGACGACCAATGACGACTGTCGTCAATAGGGTATAGATAAGACGCCGCCGTAAAGCCCCATCTAGTGACTGAGCCTGAGAACCAAATTCTTACTTCCTAACAGATCTTATCAGAACGATAGGTAATCACTATATTATACACAAAATAGTGTTTATTATTTACGACGTCATAAGTTGTTCAACAATTCTAAATTTGTATTTATTTTAAATTGTTTAGAGATTTTTATTTGTTACAGTTTAGATAAACTTCTATTAAAATACATGGTCCCTGTAAGCTACACAAGGTATCTAGAAATATCTAGAGATATTTATAGATATCTATCTGTAAAAAACAAAGCATATATCCCACGGGAACCGTACGTTTTTCCAAAATAAAATGTACCCTAAGTGCTCGTCACGACTAATTAATTAGTGTACCAAATTTCATATGGATCCGTTCAGCCGTTTTGGCGTGAAGCCGAAGGAGTATGGAGTAAAACAAAATTTGTTTGTTGTTATCAACAATTATCCATACATCTATCCAAGGATTCGCATTTATAATATTAGTAAGAAGTAAGATTACGTTGGAAATATCTAAAGACTCATGAAAATTGAACTGAACAATTTTTTTAAATGTAGAAAATAAAACAGCGAAAGAAAAAAAAAAATATAGCAACTGGCAACATTAGACAAATCAACAAGCGGCCGTGTCAGGTCAGGCCGTGTTGAGGTCGATCTTTTCTAAATATTGTTTCTAATAATTTTACTAAATTAATGCGGCCCTAAACCTTACTTTTGTGCACTTGAAGTTTTTGTATTCATCTCTTATCTTTATATCATTAAAAATTGTGTTGAGCAAAGATTTATCTGAGTGACAGATGTTTCAGTGGTAAATCGCGCCAGTTTTTGAGTAACTCCATAAATATTGCCTAAAAATGGAAGAATCAACTGTACAAAATGTTTCTGAAGCGGATACTGAAAACCAAGTAACAGGTAGTGGTGTATTTTCATAATTAACTTAGAACAAGTAACGCGGTTTAGTTGGGATTAACCGACCAAATCAAATGCGCGTCGGAAGCTGTAACAAGGTGGGATTTAATTCAACAATGCTAGGAAAGAAGGTGTCGAAATTTCAGTTTTAATTTGTCATTTGAACTACAAATGGTCAGTACATTTTCATTGAAAAAAAAATAACGTTATATCTACTTTATGAAAACTAGAATCACGAAGTGACATGTTTGTATTGGATTGTGCATTATACTTGGTAGCATTATACATTAAGCAAACATTACGGCTCATAACCATGAACATAATAGAAACAACGTATCTTAATTAATTAATTACGTATTGTTTTTTTTGGCAAACTAATTGAAGTACTTTAGCTTTAATTTACGAGATTTCTTATTAAATTAAGGTTATTTGGGTTAATTACGTTTTTGTTTTCGTAATTTATAATATAACTTTGCTATGCTATGCTTATAAATGTGGCATGCATGGGGCCATATGTAAATAGTGACGAATATTATTGTGAAAGAATATTGCTTAACCCATGTTAAAGAAAGTTTTGATGGATTACATAAGGAAGTGTCATTATTGGCAATAATAGGTATATGATATTTTATTTTAATTATTTGGCATTTTTTATACCCCTCCATAGTATCTATTTCATAGTGCTTTAGTAAAGATAGCTAGCTTTGGGCTCTTGGGTTTGACACACAATTTTGTGTAGTTTAGTATTTTTGGAACTTGCCGTACCCATTTAGTAATTATTTTTGATAGAATGTAAAGGTTCGAGAAATTATTTTCCCCTTTTATAACTTTCCAGATCCTGTTGTGAAGGAGGCTGAGTTGAAGCCTGACAATGTTACCTTGGCAGCTGTTGACACTTCCCAGTCTTTGTTTCCCGAGAGTCCGGTGTATGAACCTGATGAAGAAGAACAAGAAGTAGATAGTAATGAAGTTCCAGAGGTATATTATTTGTAATAGTAGTTTTTATATCTCAGGACTAGTTTTTGAAAGAAAATATGCTGATTAATAAATTTCTTAAACATAACATCCTTATTTCTAACATAAGATGTAAGACAAGTCACAGTTGCCTGAATTGTAAAATGCACATCTTTTTTCTATTTTAAGTTGTTTACATGGTGTTAATTAGTTTATAAACATCTATAAGCATTACTAGCACATTTGAAAATCTTACAAGTCATAGATATCCTTCTAGACATTTTAGAATACAAGAGGAACAGTGGAGAGGTGATTTTTACTCTTTTTTTACTTTTAAGACGAGGGCCACTCTGGACAGAGCTCACTGAAAAAAGTAAAAGGCGACCTATGCCAACAAGCATGTAGTGAGTAGGAATATAAAAAGAAAGAAAAAAGCTCCACTTGTAAGGCTCTAATAATAACTTCTAAATACATCTTTTTGCACATGCCATGTTCTGTTAGGTTGCAATTATTATTTTGTTTTGGTTCATGTACAACAGGCGCTTACCCCTGCCCTTATGGTTGAATACTCATGTAATAATACATTAAAATTTTGAAATAACAATGGCAGTATGAAATAGCTATCATACTAGGCTGAGGACCAGGTGGAAATACTCACACATATTGGTGTGAAGGAGTGGTATTTGTACATATTATAATGTAACTATGGGGATTGTTCCAAAGAACTGTTTTGAACAATGAGTTTTGTCATTTACCAAAACAGAGCTCCAAATACCACTAGCACCATCTTGATGGTTCGTGTTCAATTACAGTGCGGTTTTTGTATTATTGCAATTATTCTGCATTGTGGAAGATCAGTCCCCAATGGTATTTCGAAACCAACATGACTAAGGGTCCTTCAGGAAGAAAGTGTACTCCTTCCATAAAAGCCAACACTGCATCTCCAGTTCCTCTGGTGTTGTAGATATTTGTGGGTCAGTGTAGTCAGATAATAGTAATGATTTAGTAATTGTTCTAATTGTTGTGGATAATGGATTGTCAGTGTTATTAGTCTCATTGTGAAGAAATTGATTAAAAATAAATATTAAGCAAATGAAACATAAATACACCTATGTATTTATGTTTTATTTACTATAACTTTATGTATGGACACTGCAATTTTATAATATAGTTTTATTTCTCCACAGAAGGAGGTTACACAGAAAGAATCGGAAGCTACAGGTATAATCATTTCACAACATTTTCTTAATGTGATAATATCTATACCTTGTTTCACAGCAAAGTGGGATTTTTGTAAACAAAGGTTATTGTTGTACATTAAAATTCGTAAATTTCGAAATATTTCCGAAAAACAACTTTTTCTTCGACATTACCTTAAGTAATGTATTTATTTCACACATTTATTGTTAGCATGCAAATTCATAATTAGCATTTAACAAATTAAATATAGTTGCTAAATTCTATGAAGTGTAAAGCGAATTCATTGCTACATACTTTTTCATATGCATTCATATTGCGCGCTCTTCGTCTCCACCACGGGTTATTCTAAATCTATCTGTTTCACTTCACATGAATTAGCAAGTTAGCAGGCGATGCGAAGAACGCGGTGAAGCCATTACTATCTTTGAGGCGCATTACTTAGGGTCTTATATTGAATGATTGCGTGTGATTGTTTAATTCTTAGCAGGTCTGCGAAGAATGAGGTTTAACAATTATTCCGTTATCATTTGCCTGAATTTAGGGTCGTATATTGAACGTATGCGTGTGATTGTTTAATAATAATTTGTGTAGCACGTGTGTGGTGAGCGTCGTACGTTTTGGCGAGTGATAGTGAGAGCTTAGTTTACGTATTCGACGTACAATAATTTCATTTTTTCTTATTGTTCTTATAATAGATAATAGTGTGAACTCTATACCTACCTTTAAATAATATGGGATAGTAAACGGTAGTAAGAATTAGCTGTGTATGTCAATGATATTTAAAAAGGTGTATATATAAAAGTATAAGTAATAATTATAAGTTTTGTCCTTATAATTATAATCCCCTAAGGTGAACGCGCTCGAGGTGTACGAAATTAATTTCCATAATAACAAAAATCATATACTTATTATTGTCAATTATCGTCATATTAACAAATAGCATAACAATAGCAAATAGCATGCTAAGACTCATAAATTCGCATGCTAATTAAATGTATGCGAAAACGCATTAATTACCATCACTATTATCTATTCATATTACACAATGTCACTTCACTTTATCTCATGATTTCCACAACATTACAACATTTCCTATTAAAGTATAAAAAGTGTAATGGCCACCACATATGGTAAATGATGTTTGTTTGTTTACATCAATCATATGTTGCTATGAAACAAGGTATACATGTATGTCTAGTAATATGACTTAAATGAGTTTCTCGATTCTTTATAAAAAAAAAAAAATTAAATACTTCGACTATAATGGATCAAAATGCTCGGTCAAAGAAATAGAGGGTCGAGTGAAAAATTCCCTCCATTGTAATATAGATTTACACAAGGTGTTAGTATCCAGGCTTCTCAGCAGGCTCACTAAAAGCTGCATTTATAAAACAGTAATTCTAATGTAGAGCTTTGAAGCCTGGACACTGACCTCAAGGGAAGTAGGAAAATTGTTATTGACAGAACATAAGATAGTGACAAAAATCCTAAGGATGTAACTAGGAGAATTAAGAATAACATAGAAATTGAGGAACTAAAAAAGCTCACAGACTCCTTTAGCTCGGTTACCTGGAAAGAATGTATGACGAAAGGAACGTGAAGTGTGTGTACTTGGAACGGCCGAGTGGAATATACCTAGTCGGCCATCCCAGGTATCACTGGAAAGAAGGCAAGGCTCATATTGTCGGAGGCCAATGCCCACTTTGGGTCACTCCGCCACTCTAGTTGGTTCATAATGTGGTTTAATTTGTTTATTTACATACAAATTAATCAATTTATCCTTGACACTTGCAGGTGACCAACCATTGCTAACGATTAAAAGAAAACTTTCGGATGAAGTTCAAGAAAGCGAAGCAAAAGTGCAAAAATTAGAAATCATCGATATATCTGATGAAACCATGATATCTACTCAGAATTTGGATGATGAGGTATCCGTAATTACGGCTGTAAAACAGATAGATGATATACCTACACCTACTACCTCAAGGCTGCGTACTCCTGTTCAAGCAAGTCCAAAGAAGATCACTAAACGTAGCAATAGTGTAGAAATTAGGACACCTTGCACACCAAAGATACCTAAGTCTAGGTCGGCTAGTGTAGATATTACAAAATCACTAAGTAAAGTGAAAATCAATTTAAAAGAATTTCAAACATCAGATTCCATACAAAAAGTTAGTTCGGATTCATACACCTCTAGACCGAGCGTAGAATTTGTTGCTGAAATTCTTCCTGTTAAAATCCCCGAGACAATTGTCGAAGAGAACTCTGACATGAATGATTCACAAGATTTTCATTTAGCACTTTCACCGAGTCCTGATGGAGATGCAATAGAAGAGAAACCTAAAATTAAAACAACCCATTACAGTAGCGATCCAGTTGTGGCTAAGCATAGAGAAGAGATCTTAGATCCAGGGAAAACAGAACCGACGAGAAGTGAAGGGTATAATTACTCCGATTTGAGTAGTAATTTTTCTCAGACGCTCCCAAAAGATTATAATAAAGGAAAGAGTACAGATCAAGAGAGCACAGATAGCGCCTGCTCCGTCATCTTAGACAGCCCTGAGCATTTACCGAGTGTGCCTTCAAAATTAATTACTAAACTATCTAATGGAAACTCTTCGACACCAACCGAAATAGTTCACGTTAAGCATAATATAGAAGATAGTGACGGTACACCTGATTTCGTAAAACTAAACGGTAGGAAAGTAAAGAAGGGTAAAAATGAGTCCTTCAGAGCTAGCAATACAACTACACCATCAACTATTTCTCCTCTACAAAATGGCCACTCTTTGCCTTTAAGTACGCCACAAATACCAACATTTGATGTTCACGTAAGTCACAATGAGGACTTCGAATTCTTATCATTATACATTGTTAGGACTGACAATGATACGGGAATGGAAATGTGTAAGGAATACCAAAGAGTTTCAAAAAAGTTCTCTATGGATCCATACTTTGGGGATGTCTCAGTTAGCACTTCACCATCGAGTGTTACCAGCGCGGGAATGATTAATTTACCGAATAGGATTTCTTTCGCGTCTACTGTCAGTTCATCGTCGACGTCTAGCAATAGAACTAGTGACGGTGCGTTTGTCGTCCCTCAGCCGCCTAGGAAGTCCGTATCGAACCCGAGCGTATCCGTTAAAGGCTACGATGCTCTAATGAAAAAGCTACACGACATATTTTCGCATCTCCGAGACACTTCAATAGACGAAGGCAATCGCTCCCTCGCGGAAGATAAAGTTTCCATTGGCATCCAGACGTTATCAAGCGAAACGATAAGCAATGGAAACGCGAGTCCGGATGAAGTCAGTAAATGTGACAAAGCAACACCAAAGAGCTCATTAAAGAAGACTAGAGTTAGGGGCAGAAGGCATATGGGTAATAAAACTAAACGCGCCATACTACCGACGCAAGCGGAGGAACCGGAGCACATGCATGGTATTAACTCACCAGAGATGGTGCCAACGAATGGGGAAAGTGGAAAAATATCGCCTATTAAATCTCCTAAAGACGAGAAGCCTTTATCAACTTTAATTGGAACACCAAAATCGATAAACAAATTGAAACAAAAGCGTCGACCCACTTCCCCTAGACCGGCCACTCCTGTAGAAAAAGCTGTAGTCAAACCTGAATATCCAGGCTATCCGCCAGATACAGTTGTCCTAGCTAAATGGGTCGATAAACGTTATTATTCGGGGAAAGTGCTAGAGATCACCGAACCTAATAAATACTTGATCAAATTTGATGATGGACAAAGTAAAGTACTATTGGACGAATTCATAATTTTCGGTGACACGAAGCAATTACCGTTACAAGGGCAATCGGTATACGCGTTGGTAGACGAAGAGCAGAACTATGAGCCTGGACTAGTGCTTGGTGTTGAAGAGAATGATAATGGCACTGTCACTTATAAATGCACAACGGATGGGTAAGTTTGTATTTCATTTATGATTTTTAAATATTCTTTCGTTTATAATTTTTTAAACGTTCTTTCTTTGGGAGAAGATTCCGTGGCAGCAAATCTATTGCACTAATGGGTCGGCTCCAGCTGTGACATGTTTCTAGATTTCGTTTGAAAAGAGAGGTGCTGAAGTCCCAGTCCTCTCCTCCGAGTCCTCTTTGAATCTGACTCAGAACTCAGAATGGGAAGTGAAAGAGAATTAATAAGGGGAGGGGATGAATAGGATAAGAAATATCGACATCCGATACGCATTTGCAACTGCTTATGGGTTGGCTATGGATCACGTTGTTGCGGAAGACATCACGTTACTTGATTGTATGTTTGCCACATTATTTCATACATAAAGTGAATTGGTTCACCTAATGGTAGATGACCACTACCACCCATGAACAGCCACAAGGAATTGCAAATAAATTGCGAGCACTCTGTATTCACAATATTCGAATTGCCCTTAACCATTAGGCTATTGATGCTTTGCTTGTGTTTTATTGTAGTTTTTGTTATACTCTTTCAGTATTGACACAACAGTAATGGTGACCGCGAGCGAATTGTACCTCACTGAAGACCAGGCGAGATCCATCAAGGAGACCTCAAGGGCCAGATCCCCGACCGCACCCTCGACTCCCAGGCGACGACACAACAGAGAGTTGGATCTGGACAATATTATACAGGTACAGGAAATAAAAACAGGCCTGCGCGTATTTTGCTTGTGGGTGGCACATCTATCACTCCAAGCAGTCTAGCTTTACGGCGAAACCCAGCAACGCCATGATATTGCTTTTGTAATGTGTAATTAATTTGACATACATTTTATAAATTAACCGAATTCATTAATTTTAACAAAGTTTGTTATTGTTTAGTCTGTGCATTCTTGAATCATTTTTTAAATCTGTGCGGCCAATGTTGATGTCATTCTCGCGCGGAAGAACAAAGCGCGCGCAATGAAGGTGTACGATTTTCCAAGATTTGTTGTTAATATGTTTGTTATTTACCGCTGGCTTAATTATAAATTCTTAGATTGAGGCACTGCTATTAAATAAGTATTATAGAATAAAGATTACCCATGTGTTCTGTGGTTAAATGAAGAATACCGTACTCACACTTTACCCCTTGGAGGAAGTGTATTTCAGACGTGCTCGATAGAGGTAGACATATTAACAGATCATAAATTATTTTAAGAGAATGTAGTGTATAGTAATACAATTACAAAACAGTCAATTAGACTCAACAATCAGTAAAGTACACATTAAATTTAATGTAATCTACAAACTCATTCTGTTATCATATGTGTATGCGTTAATTATTAAGACTTGAGAGCAAATTTTTTTAAATAAAAAAAATATTTTCCAGGGACCTAGGAGCGCTCGCAGTCGAGACAAAGGAAATTCTAGCGCCAGAAAACGTGTTGCATCGCCAAAGAGCCCAAAAGCCTCTACGTCAGGTATGTTATTGTTACTAAAATCCCCTTCTTTTTTTTTTACTTTTTACCCCCAAACCAAGCAGCATAAATCATTTAAATTCTCTTATACATATAAAGCTAACAATTCTGGTATAATAATTAATATTTTCAGCATCTCCAAAACGGTCCTGAGGATTCCAAATTTACACAAAATCATTTTAGAGCGTCATCTCTTACCTATAAGCATTAGATCGGTTGACAGCAATACTAAATTCTACTGATATTTTTTTGACTAAAAGAGAGAGATGTGCCAGGATCGCGCAGATCCATAATGAGTGCCTACACATCTGGGATGCCGTTGAGATGTGATCCTTAAGAAGTATGTTAGGCGTGACATTGAATGGTAGGATTAAAAATAGCATTAAAAGGAAAAGTGTGGGTTAAAAGTGTATGTTGTGACTAGAATTGAGAAAGGAATGCTTCGGTGGTTCGGGCACATGCCCGATGATGAAAGGATGAATGAAGAGAGAATAGCGAAACAAATTTATGTATGTTGCAAAAGTGAGTGGCAGTGTTGTTAACGCCCAAGAAAAACTTTATCGATCAAATTAGTAGCTTACTCAAAAAACGCGATATAAGGACCACCCATCCCCGACGAGCATCTATGCGTAGATGTATGAATGTAGAAGAAGCGAGAGAGTTGTTGCAGGATCGTGCGTCTCTGCCTATCCCTCTGGGTTACGGGCGTGATGCTTTTATTTTACTAACGTAGTAACTAACTAATTCAGGTGTGAAGACAAAAAGTACTCCGGTGGCAGGTAGAAAGCGTTTAGCTAGTGAGAGCAGCGAAATTAGCGAGAGTTCTAACTCAGCTCCACCCACGCGGCTCGAGGAAGTGGCGGGAGTGGAGCCTGAAGTGCAGAAGACTCCGAGGAAGATAGATGGAGTTAAAGGTGGGGTGAAATTTTTCTCTTATTGGAAACAAACTTCTTTTCCCTTCCTACATATTCCTTGAGTTCTTTTGCCTATCCATTTATCTTCTTTGCAACGAAAAGGCTAACAACAAATCTGCAACTGTTGTGATATGCCTATTTCTACTGTATAAAAGGAACATCGCCGTTGCGTAGCTCAATAAGCAGCTATATGTGGCTTTGGTTTGTTCTTTGTAAATAACACGTATATTTCAACTTTCAGCTGGTCCTTTGCAATTGAAAGGTGCGGCGAAGCAGAACATCGGCAAGAAGAACTCCAAGCTGACCAAGTTTGAGAACGACGAGGACACGTGCAGCACTCTCGGACCGATTCTGCGCGGCAGCAAGCTGTTCGAGGGGCAGCACTTCCTGCTGACCTGCACCGAGACGCCGCGACGAGAAGCTATACCAAAGGTATTAATCTTATAAACATGTTATTGCAAAAACTTCAAGGTGACCTAGGTTGAGAACGACGAGGACACGTGCTGCACGCTCTGACGATGTAGGTATAGTCTATACTGCAGGTATAGACGATGATAGCATAAAGTCTGAGTCGTGTTTCTGAGTGTGTTCGATAAATCAAATGAATAATTATTGCTATACTGTCTGCGACCGAGCTTCGCTCTGCGTTGTAAGATGGTGTTTTTTCGGAATAGATAGTGTTCAGATAATGTTATAATATAGCGCCATCTAACAAAAAGATGAGATATCAGTAAGTTATCATCCTTGACAACACTCCAACAAATGCAAATACCCATCAAAAGATGGCGCACATAAATTATTACAGTGTGAATACGATGTTTTCCGGATAACACCTAATAAATAAATTTAAAAATAAAACTCATATTTATATATAAATCATCTTAATCCTTCAAGCCGTTTCGGCAATAGTAGAAATATACAATAATTGCTAGCTTTGTGTAATAAGATTGTATAAATGTGAAATGTAATAAAAAATCGTTCCAGTTCCAAGAGAGTCGTCACTACTCTTCTGAGGAAGATAGTGAGGCGACATCGGCATTAGGGGGCACCGACACCGAGGACCTGATCTTTTGCGACAAGCCTTTCAATAAGGAACGCCTCAAGGAGCAGCTGGAAGCTGGTGGAGGAGTAGTCCACAGGTAAATAAATCATTTCTTGATATTGCCTTTCTTTCCAAATTAAGACAATAACAACTCTCTTTCCTTAGCCCCCCTTCCGCGCTTTGGCTCCAGAGTTGTTGAGTCCTACTACTACAAAGATACTACAAGGAATTTAGATCAAACTTTTTCACTAACATATTAACTTATTCAAAAGAGGAAAGAATGATTATGATGTAATTTCATGGGCCACATGGTGCTGCCTTTCTTGCAACTCATATCCCTGCAATTACTCCTAATATCTTTCAATTGTACACCAACATATTACGTAACTTTTTTTTCGTCAGCCATTTCGACGACGTACCAAAGAGCAAGTACTCAGCCTGTAAGCTGATAGCGCCACGTCCCTGCCTCACCGCCAAGTACATCCAGTGCCTGGCGGCGGACATCCGCGCGGTGTCACACGACTGGGTCATCTCGTCCTGTTTACAGAGGACACAGCTGGATACGGACGCCTTCGCGCTGCCCGCTGGCTGGTCGATATTGAAGGATATGTTCATTAATTGGGTATGTACAACTGATAATTTAACATATTTGTTACTAGGTTTTGTGTTGCGTTGATGATTAAATTATTATTTTTTGTAAAATGTAAACGATACCCTCTGTACTTTTCTCTCCCCCTGACTTAAATTTTATGATGTTTTGCTGAGAAGTTAAGCCGTAAAAATGTTTTCATCACATTTTTACGGCTTACTGTAACTTGCAATTGCATCAGAATATCAAATGTTTCGACAATATTGAGCAAAATTATTTAAACTTCAGACTTGGTATTCACTTATATTATTATTACATTAATATTTCTAGGTTCCGTCATCAGGGAAACGCAATTCAACATTCTTCAAAGACAAAGTCATACTCTTGTGCTGGGAGCAGGACACATTTGTCAAGTTCTGGGAGAGAGTGGCAACCCTAGCAGGTGCCACCACCAGGGTTGTCAACGAAGAGAATTTAAACATGTCTGGAGCACTAGCTCTGGTCACCGACTGCGATTGTCCCCATGAGGTCCAAAACAAGGCAAACCAAGACAACATTCCATTAGTATCCACAACCTGGGTTGTTCAATGCCTCATCGAGGCAAAGGTCCTCGCCCCAACCAGCCACGATAAGTTCTCATTTATGTATACAGAGCTCGAATGATCCTGGGACTTCAAAAAGATCCTCATTATACGTGATTTTTGACACTAAGAGGTTTCTTTACGACAGTGACGTTCAGTTATTTTAGTGCTAAGTGACAATTTCAGTGTTGGTCTCCAAGTGCATTTTGACGCTTATAGTGGTAAGTGATTTTAAATCTATGTTATTTCTTTTTTATTTAATTATAATTAAATAAATTATAACATTGATTTACAAATAACATTAAGTACATGTTAGCAACTCCTTGAAAATAATTGACATTACTGTATTTAATCTGTTTCCTTCAAACAATGGAATGAAATCAGAAGTTTTGTTGTAATAAATACTTCAATGATCATTATTATAATTCAATTTCTCTAGTTTGTAACAGAAATAACTTAAAATGACTGTAATACCTCATTACATAGGCTATAGGCCACTGTCTATGTAAATAATTTTAATTTGATATTAAATGATTAAATTGTTAAAATAAATGTCAGATCAAACATTATCATCATATTTATATTTATTACAATATAAAGTGAACAATTTTTGTAAATATACACTTGGAAACGGCTCTAATGATTTGATGAAACTTTCTATTAAGCTATGGTTTTTATTTTAATATTTTTGTCGTAGTGTGCATGTATGTATTTATGTGCGCCATCTTTTGATAGATTTTTTGTATTGTCTATCGTTGAAGTGTTGTCAAAGATGATAACTTACTGATAACACAACTTTTTGTTAGATGGCGCTATATCATGACATCCGAATACTAAATATCAATTCCAAGTAGATGCGATCTACTATACGAAGGATAACACAGAGCCAAGTTCGGTCCTCATTAGTTGTCATAACCGCTGGCTTTCTACTGGCGTAAACATTCACATCAAACATGTTGTCATTTCAGTTTTGTCATAGAAAAAGAGAGGGATAACATGTTTTATGTGATTCTTCGGCAGTGCAAACCCACGGTAAAACAGTCAGCCTAACAAGGAATAAGTATCAGTCGCATTAAATAAAATCATTAGACAAATTGTTACTACAATATAGAAGTTGTAAATTAGAAATGAGGGCATAATGTCAAAAATATCGGACATTTACTTGATTGGTCACTTAAACTGGTAAATTTTTTTGTTTGTTACTTTTATGAAAACAATTTTTTTTTCTTTATTAAGGTGTCGCAATAAGAGTGCAATTTTTGGTTTTAAAATTAAACATTCAACTTTTGTAGCAAGTTGCGTTTAAGTGTATAATGTATACTTAAACGCAAATATTCAGCCACCTTGGCTCTGGCTACTGGTCACAGTTTTTCTATACCTTTGTTGTATTGTGTAGCACTACATTCTTAATATGCTTTTATAACCAGTTTTTTTTAATAAATAAATAAATAAAAAAATATGCGCTCACGCCCGTAACCCAGAGGGGTAGGCAGAGATCATGGATTTCCATTTGGCGCGATCCTGGCACACCTCTCTCGCTTCTTCTACATTCATACATCTACGCATACATGCTCGTCGGTTATGGGTGCTCCTTATATCGGCCTTTTTTAGTAAGCCACTAATCTGATCGATATAAGTTTTTAAATAATTGGAACAATTATGGTTGATACCTGTTAAATAGTTGCCACTGGCAAGAATGAGAAATGCCACAACATTTAAAAGTGCATTCTTATTGAGACCCTATACAACACAAGAGAAAGATTTTTTGTTATTATAAAATTTAAATACAAATTATGACAGCCTTTAGTATTGTTAAGTTTTGACTGAAAAAAGTTTTTATTCATGTTATGTAATCTCTGCTTACCCCTCTAATTACAAGCTTGAATGCTGATGTATTTATTGTCTCTGGGTCTCATCATACAGGGTACACCGATATGAGCCCTGACATATTTTTTTCTAATCATAAATTATTTTTTTTCTTATAATTGTTGTATTGGTAGTGGATAATTATTAAAAAATGTATGAATAAATTGATTCGATGATAGCAATTCTCCTTTCAAGGGATAAATAGTTGTAGGGTAATTTAATTAAGTCTTGTAAAAAATCTCATAGTGTAATATAAATATAATAAAACATTTCCTATGATATACTAAATTCTGTATTAAATTAAATGCCTGTAACTTTGTCCATTTGTATTTGTCTTGATTCTTGATATTATATAAAAAAAGCTACTGAGTACTGTAATGACAAATCTAAACATATAACTATTTAAATATGGAACCTTTTAAAAAATTATCTATATTCAGGGAAATATGTAAGTTTAAGATGGTATTGCCACACGAAAATTACCATTTTGAATGATAATTATACATTGTCCGTGGCAGTTAGGTTAAGATTTTTCATGTATGAAATAACTATGTTTTTAAGTCCCATTTAAATTAATATTATGAAGAATTATAGTGTATAAGTGAAAACTGGATTATACTACAGTTTCTTGTATAATAAGTGTTTGTCATATATTTAATGTAGTTATTACAAATCATCATCATCATTAAGCCAAAAGTAAACCTTCATCAATGATAATTTTTCCCACAAATATTTTTTTTACTCAATAAAACTGAATATACCTTGTTTCAGTGCAATACATGTTAACAAAGAAACGTTTACCATACATGGCGGCCATTGCACTTTTTATACTTTCATTGGAAACCTTGTAATTTTTTGTTTACAACTATTCATATCCCAAGGTCTGATCCTTTAGTGCGGCGGGTAAAACCGTGGGGCACAGGCAGTAACAGTAACTGATAGTTTAAAAACAAAGAAAATAGTTCAAGCGCTCGTTACGTATTGGTATTTCAATTTGTAACTAGACGGGGTTGTTCTTAATCTTAAATGAAACGATTTCTTCTAAAATTATTATCCTGATCAGAAATCAGTTATAAAAATTAATTTAACCTAACGTTTTGAAGTGGGGGGAAAATCAACTTTTAAGTCTGTTATATATATGTGAAGCAGAAATATATAAGGGATAAAAAGCTATAAAACGTTGAGAGATTTTATGTAAGACTGAAAAGGAGGGGAAGCCCTCTACCTAAGAAGGGAAAAGGATCAGTATCTTACCGCCCTAAGCTAGTGAACTCTACCTTTGCGTATTATCCTACCTACTATACTATCTACTTTGATATAGGTTCAACTTGTGGGAGGCCTACCCAATATCTTCAATAAAAAATCTTGATAAATAACATAGTTACGTGATTTAAAAATGTGTCAAATAACAATTATATAGATACGATAAGATGCGTATCTGTTACTTCATATAAAATGTTCATATATCATATCTTTTCAGCGTTTATTTTTTCTATTATCAAATATTTCATTATTTATTCTCGATCATAAACTTCATAATTTTTGTTACTTAATATTTAATTTTTTATTCTTCAAACATTGAATGTTATTTTTTTTCCAGCGTTTTTTTTTTACTTAATTTAAGTATAAAGTGGCAGACCCTGTGACTCCTCTTTTTTTTAAATTGACTTTATGATATTATGTTCTTACGGCATCCAATAGCAAAACCTGAAATCCTATATAAAATTAACCAAACAGAAAAAATAGGAGCAGTGGTGGTGGCCTAGTGGTATAGACCCCGACTTACGTACTTTACGGTGAAGAAGAACATCGTGAGGAAACCGGTATGCCTTAGAACCACCAAATCCGAAGACATGTGACATCCACCAACCCGCACCGGGCCAGCGCGTGGTGGATTATGGCCTCGTCTCTCTCTCGGAGAGGAGGCCTGTGTCTCTGTAGTGGGGAAACATAATAATCAGGCTGATATATTATTATTAACTTCTTTTTGTAGGGAAGTTTCTTTGTACCTCGTGTAATATAGGATCTGATGGTGTTATGAGGTCTGCCATTGAAGCCGATAAGGTAGAACAATCTTATGGCCGCCATAGACAGACTGCTTTAAGCAGCAACCTACGGGACGAGAGCAGTCTGCCTCAATGCCCTAAATAGTTGTGTTCGACTGCAACTTGACTGCTCCCAGTGGTCCATCTGCGGTGGCTCTTAGGATTAAATCTGTAGTGACAGTAATGATACCGACTTTTTGTTCAAAATTCTTGTTTGTCAGTATTTATTTTGTCCGTCTCTGTTATTTTCTTTGTTTAATTTTGTAAAAATAATGATTAGTATAAAAATTATTTTAGTTAAGAAAAAGTAAGTACTGTACAATGCATGTATTGAAACATGAGATCTACGATCCCATGTCTCTTTAAGCTATGCTATGGTAGTTTGTCTCGTTTGAATATTTTTGTACATTGTAGATGCACACTGCTCTGACGTCATCCGATCAATGGCTTTTGTTATTGTGCACGATTTGTTTTTATTAATTTTTAAAATATCTTACGATCTGTTTCTCGTGTTATCTAAAAATGTCATGATCAGAATTATTATGTTAAGTACATAACATTTTGTATATTGCCGACGTTTGCATATTTTATATAATATATTAGGCTTCAAACCAATTTGTTATATTTTATGACATATTTCTTTTATTCCATACAGACATTTTTCTAAGTAATATTTCTACCTTATTTCTCTCTGGATGTTAAAAAAATGTATATTATTTAGAGTTTCTGTGTAAGAATTTGACTGCTTGTGATGCATTTTTTTGATAATTTTGAAATGTGAACAGATATAGATTAAAAATTAATCATGTAGTGAAGGTATGTGAAAATTATAAATAAGAGTATAAAATATGGACTTTTTCTTTTATTTTCAACACGCATAAAATTATTTTTCAATCGCCATATTAAATACATATAAATAGAAACCACAATACTAGGCCGTGTTGAGACCGCATTAGGTCGTAATAAGGTGGCAAACTAGCAAGCGGATCACCTGATGTTAAGTGAGCTCCACCCATAGACAACCGCAACAAGCAAATGTGTTGCAGATGCGTTGCTTACCCTTAATGGACAGAGGGCAGAGACAAAAAAAGGATATTTCCTTTTCCCCATAAACTTTACC
>JWHW01044568.1:137863-150379 GCA_000931545.1 Papilio glaucus
GCATGTATGGGTGTTTGTCTCTTTCACGAAAAAAATCTATCTGAATGAAACTTAGTACAGAGATAGGTTATAGTCTGGATTACCACATAGGCTTTTATCCCGGAAAAATGTACGGTTCCCGTCAGATGCGGTGCATATCTACGTATATAAATGATAGTCGTTCCCTATAGATTCCGAAATGGCTCACCGAGCGAAGCCGAGGCGGATCACTAGTTAGATAGTAAATAGTTATTTTCTATAGAAGAAGGTGGTAAATGAGTAAGCACTTCATTTGATATTAAGTGACCGCCATCAATAGACGTGAGTTGCAAATAGACACAGAACGGGATGAACAGGAAAAAATAATATTTGTATAAATGGAAATTTCCATTTCCTATTCCTATCATAATTCTTATCGCTCTAAACCCACAGTTACATCTAAATAAAGGCAAGGATGGTATACAGTTAAACTGTACCATTTTTTATCACAATCCTAAGCAAAACCCAGACCTACAGAATCTGTAGCAGTGACGGATTTGGGGCTTGATGTCCTTAGCCACTTGGATCCGCCAATGAGCTGCAGCTGTTGCACGAATGGACTGAAACTGAAGTGGGGAAGAAGAAGAAGGAAGGAATGAAAGAAGTAGGCCACTTCACTGATTACTGGCGGAAAGTGGAAATAGAAATATATTTTTTTATCTTATTAAAGCTTATGTACTCTTAATATGGAAGAATATCGAGGATAGTAGATGGGTCGCGTGAAAGATAACCTGATTAAAAAGGAGTGGCTGCTGTAACGGAGGAAGATAGAATTTGAAAGGTGAAAACATGTTGTGCAGACCCCACATTGAAGTAGGAACAGGTCAGGGCGATGATTAACTTAGATATACGTAAATTTCAAATCTTTAGATCATAGGGCACATAATTAAATTTAAAATTTTAACCCGAACAAACAACAAAGCAGGTTGTTAATGTGGTATAAAATTTCTAACATGAACCACGAGCGTAAGATAAATGGCATATATAAATACGTAGGTATAGAGGTCGCTAGCTGACTATCGGACATTATTAACCAAAAACGTGTTATCGACGTAACGCAATTGGCCGTACGAAGGCAATAGTCAAAGTTTATCGGCGGATGGTTTAATTAACATAAACATCGGGGCGGTTATCGCGACGACTCGTGATGAAATATCGAACAAATAAATTATCAAATCACGAACGGGACATTACTTTTTATATGAATGCAACGTGTTATATGTATTAAACTACATATGCTTTAAATTTTATATTCAATCAGCTGTTCCCGGCACGCGTTAGAATGCCACGTAAAGTAAAAAAGTGTTTGTATTTTGCACAGTATTTATGTTTAAATTAGTATTTTTTTTATGGAAGAAGGTGGCAAACTAGCAAGCGGGACACCTGATGTTACGTGGCCGCATAGGGATCGGCAACAAGCAAATGAGTTGCAGATGCGTTGCCCACCTTTAATACACAGAGGAGGGGTTACATAGGACAAATGATTTTTCCTTCTATTCATCCCCTCCTCCGTCCAATACTCATCCCCTTCCCATCCTATCCTCTGTAAATGATGGGAAGGGGAAGAGGACTGAGACCGGGCCTCTGACACCTCACTCATCAGAAGAAACGCAGTCATAAAATACTCCTACTTCACGGTCGTGGTATTTCACCGGTCGAACCGGCAAAGTATTTATGCACAATAGAGGCAATGTTTTACCATTCCGTTTGTTAACTTGATTTTTGGCGTTTCACTTTTTATCTACAAAGCTAATTTTATTTTCCCAAGAGCCAGCCACAATCCTCATCATTTTATAAAACTTGAAAGTTTTTCTGTGTGTGCTATTAATACAGATAAAACGATCCCCGAATATGAAGTTTGGATCACGGTAGCTTTGGAAGATATCGGGTAGCAAAGGTGTATAAAACTACACTCTCAACTTCATTAAAGTAACTCGACTTCAGTGTGTCGAGCTAACGTCTGTGTTTCATATGTAGCCCGATGCTTGTGGACTGTCAAACGCTTTTATTTAAAATTCCGCGTGCGTTTATATAATTAGCGTGTGTACCAGTCTCAGTGAGGGACGTTCAAATTTCGCATTCGCTATTCGTTTTGAATAGGAACGATGTAAACTTGTAGCAATTATTCCTAAGATGGTGTCCGTTACCTAAGAGTTTCGTGAAAACTTCGCTAGGATTTCGAAAAATTATATTTGTTATTGAATTTTTCGGTTATTTTTTAATGTATTTATTACATTAAAAGATCAACAAAAACTCCATCAGTAGGAAAATATTTCATTTGTGTTTGATATGGAGTTCTTTTGAATGAAATGCTTTTAGAGGCGTCCGTTGCCATAGACAAGGAACTGCCGCCGTATAGTAAATGAAAAATCGCATGATAATTGGTCGGTACGCTGACAAACGAAATAATTTATTCCACGCAGACGAAATCGCGGTCGTAACATAGTAATCTGTATATACATCGTCACGAACACATATATGTAAGCAAATACATATATATGTTGTATGTGTGCGTGTGACATGCAACAAACACGATCGTTTCTCCATAATACAAGAATGATCTCACATCTCATTTATCGGACGAGATAACAGCGCCGAGTAAACAGCCGGCCATTTATTACCTACGATCGTAAAGCTCCTTATCGTCGTCCTCTATAACGGAGACGTCTTTAATAATGTCGAGGGAAATGTAGCTAACAAGATTTCGGTTGTTCCCACTATTTTACTTTATTTTTTCCTTATTATGCTACGGTTCAAACTCTATGTACTTGGTCATGTTCATTTAAGAAATTAAATATCAACGTATTGTAATGGTAAGGTCTTACCAGTGGTCTTATTGATGGAAAGAAGAGTAAATTTGTTAAGCAAAGGTCCCATAAAGATGAATGAGAGAACGGTATACCTCAGTCATCAAATGAAACTTAGAATCATGAATAATCAGATACTTTAGATTACTTCAGATAAGTTTTTTTTATATCAAAAGGGGGTAAACGGACAGTGGATCACCTATTATAAAAGTGATCACCGACGCCCATGAACATCTGCCACACCAGAGAAACTGCAGGTGCGTTGCCGGCCTTTAAGGAAGGAATACGCTCGCTTTTTGTAGGACGGTAAGTCGTATTGGTTTGGAAATACCGCTGGCGACAGATCGTTCCACAAGCCGGTCGTGCGAGGTACGGAAACCGTAGTGGACCGCCAACCATCAAGTTTCAGGTGGTGTACCTTTTGGTATTTTATTTAAGGAAAGGTGGATAAAAATATTATTTCTTGCATTCATTACATATTATTAAGAATTAATAAAAGTCGTGTTATACAAAAGTTTTTGAGGAATTCCTTTCATTTTCGTTATGGTATTTCCTTTAATAAATTCATAGAATCGAGTCATCGAGTTAGTTCGCGTGAACTATTTAGATATAATATAGATTATAAGTTTTATTGGCTGGTCGAAGTGAGCGCGATGTGAGACGGCGGAGATAACGGCCAATGGCTTTATTTCCACAAAAAGACGGGAAAAAAACACATAAAACGTGTGGAGAATGTCTCCCGGGAGACGTCTCGTCAAGTTATCGCCGCCGATAGCCGCCGAAAAAATATTGTGGTTATGATAATAGACGGTTTATGGACCGCTCGAAATCGTTTAGATTGAAGTTAAATTATTGGTGTTTTTGTTGCTAGCTTCTATTTTTATTTATTCTTTTTTTATAGAAGAAGGTGATGACGATCAAGCTCTTCACCTGATATAAAGGGAACGCTACCTATGGGCATTATCAACAAGCTAATGAGTTGCAGATGTGTTGCCTACCTTTAATAGACAGAGGTAGGTATAAATAGAAAAAAGTACAATTCCTATCATTCCCATCACCCGTCAAATCTTCTTCCCCCTCCTTTTCTTATTAGATAATGATGGGAAGGGGGAGGACTGCAATTATTAACATTATATATATTAATTATTACAAACTCACTAATCCGGTGAAATGTAGAATACCTCTACTGCACGCCTGTTTTCTGTGAGGTCGTGGTATTTCACCGGTAGAGCCGGCCCATTCGTGCAACAGATGTTGTTGTTGCGGGCTCTGCCACCGTTAAACTATTGTAATTTTTTTTATTTTGATGTGATTTCCAAATTGACTTTCATAGTAAATGAAGGTACCCGTTAACATTCGTAACTATAAAACGTTATGAATATGCCAGATATTTTAAGAGGAAAGTGGACAAGGACAAAAAATGTAAGGACGGGAAAGGCACGGGGCCTGCGTACACGACATATACCTTATACCATATTCTGTGAGATCATGCTGCGTCCGCCCGAGTTGACCAATTCGACATATACCTACCAGAAAAAAAAATTAGTCAGACAATTACATTAAAAATAAAACTAAACGAGTCTCGATTAACATAAAAAAGTTTATGAATATCTTAATTTTAGCGGAGGCTATCAACAAACTAAAGTGTGACCGAAAAAAAAATATATATAAGAGTTCATTAGTAATCGTTTGTTCTGTGTCACTGTTTTTACTCGTTTTATGTTATTTGAACTTAACTTTTATTACGGCTTACAGATGTGTTACAGAAATAATTCGAAACCCGGAACAATATCAAATTAAAAGGGTTTCTCCAACAGCTAGTTACCTGTATTCAGTTAAAGTTTAAACATTGACATGTCCTTACCAATGGTATTTAAGACAGTAAACCAATGTTTGGAGGGCAAGTGAAAGGTCTCGTTATGAGGTGGGTGTCGTGAGGCAGCCAATCGCGTCCTCGCGGGGTCGTGACCCCGGCCAATAGGCTAGGGCGCCGCCCGCCCATTACCACTTCAGCGCGCCTTTGTAAAATACAATGACTTGCCGTAAAACTACGATAAAGCCTTATTGGTTTATTGATAGCTCACAACCTACAAAGCTACAACGGGATGGAGACATTCGGTGTTGGCAACATAAATGCGGATTTCGTTTTCTTGTTATAAAGTGTTCATAAAACATTGTTATATTGTATGATTCGAACGGCTAAGCTTTGAGTATCCCCCTTGAAGTTTAGTATAACGAAACCCGCAACTATACACAAAGTTGCTAAAATTATCCGCAATACTTAAATGGCGTATGTTTCTGAAGGTTACGGTTACATTAAGGTATCTTCCAGACTTTATTAACTACACTATCGAAATAATTCTGAAGCGGTGACGTGAAAGGCCAAAGGCTTTTACACGATTGTCAGTAGAGACTTCTTTTATCCTAACCGTACAACTCGTGGCTTACAACTCTCTTATACTTGTAATGTAACAGCTTTATTTGCTCAAAGAATTTACAAAAATCACTTAATAGAAATCAAGAGTAATTCTAATCTACAATTACTACAATTCTTTTTACACCAGTGGTATTACATATTTTAGTTTACGTTTTATGTTTAACTAAAAATTACACACAAATACACATACAAATACCTTGATAACAACAAACGACGGACAAATACCTTGCATAAACATTAATAACTATTGTCAATGCCGCAATTAATTGTGTTTCAAATTTAAAGCACTTTGTAAGAAATCATTGTTAAAGAAGGAGCTCTGCCTATACGTCGTCTGTGCCGTCAAGTTGGTGCCGGGGTAATCGGAGATTTTTATTTAAAAATGTCAAGAATTTGCCATAATTTAGCTGAGACATGATATGTGCTGTCATAAGAGAACTCTTGCACACGTTGTGTATCTTTTTGGTTGCTAATTTTTACTTAATAATTATTTTAATAAATATTTAATATACAATGTTAAATCTTCCCTTAAGATGACTGAAAATATTTACTAGCTGTGGACCGAGCTTCACTCTGCGTCAACATCTGTCATAGTGAGATGGTGTCTATTTTTGGAAGATATAAGACATAGAAATTCCAGTAACATTTTGCATTGATGTCAACCGATTTATAATGAAGTGATGTGACAGCAAAGAGATGGCGCTGACAAAATTAGTTTACTTTTGTAGAATCTACAACTTAAAAGCTGACAAAACATCTGCACCTCGTCTGGTTATTGCGGATGTATATGGGGATATCTCTGTCTAGAACAGATGTCTATGGTTATTGTGAATGTTTACAGCTAGTGCGGATGTCCATGGCTAGTGGGGATTTCTATAGCTAGTATAGATGTCTTACTTAATATCAGAAAACAGTTTCATAAAATTAGAAAGAAAAAATACCTACGACTACGTACATCTTTGTAAGCCGGCTGACCTAAAACCTAAGGCTCAAGGTGAGTCAGTCCGGGGGGCAGTGGGGGAGACTAGCGGTTGGGGGGAGCAGCCTCCGTACCCGCGTATTGATTTTCAGGACGAGCAAGACGACAACAGGTTCGCATTCCTTACTCTATGCACACTAAATACTAGTCTAGTTTGGACATGTCTCGGAATTAGTGTATAATCAAAGTGTCAACAACAGTCTAAAATCGTAAACAAAAAATCATTTAATTATTTTTCTGATAAATAACTTCATACAATGCTAAATGATGAGCTTATAAACAGCTTTCTTACTCATCGCGACACAAATTCTAACTCCTAAACATAAGAAAATATTTTATTACATTTGTATTGTATGATTTTTTTTGCGCCGATAGCCCAAAAGTTAAAGTTACGGACTAGGAAACAATCACAATATGGTCGTGGGTTCGAATCCGCTAATCGGTTATTGTCATGAATCATGTCTTAACACAAGTTTAAGTAAAAACTGTAGCCAATAACAGTACAGTATTGATTACAGTCGTACTGTCCCGACCCATAGGGAAAGGGCAGAGTAAAAAATATTGTATGAAATTTTAAGAATGATCTTTACTTGGCTTTATGATTGAAAATGGATTGACAATGGAGTGTTTTGGAGTCATCAGCGATGTGAAGGAACAATGGAAGAATACGGAAGAAGTGGTAACCAGTGGCAGTCAGCAAGTCTGCGCTGGCTACTCCGACGCTGAGTAATCACTACACATTGACTTGTGCAGCAATCAAATGTTTGGGTTTACTGGCATTTAAATAGGAAAGAGATGGGAATACAAAGAGAGAAGGAGAGATTCGTCTTGGGTATGTCATTACTGTGAAGATAAATATCAAATTCGTTTATTAGTTTTAATAACTAATTGTAAAATGTAGTAAAGTACATCAAACGAATGTGCCGACAAAAACTAAGCAAAATAAGTCGAGTCGCCAAACATTCAGACTGCACCCTCATTAGCGGGCGGGGGGTGCGCTGAAAGACTCGCGGCTTTGATCTCACCGACCCTGTGCAGTGAATAGCGGGAGGGTTGCAGTGAAAAAATGGGTGGTTTTTTTGAAATGCGGGTAGTTTTTTGTAAATATTTAAAAAAATACATGCCTACGAATTCAGTATGTAAATAAATATAAAAATAGCGTTGGCGTGAGCGTACGCCAGTAACCCCGAGGGGTAGACAGAGATTATGGATTTCCATTTGGCGCGATCCTGACATCTACGCATATAGGTTCGTCGGTTACGGGTACTCCTTATATTCATTTCTTTAGTATGTTACTAATCTCATCTGCATAAGTACTCCTTGGACGTTCCCAGCCAAACACTGATTATTATTTTCTATTAAAAAAAATTAAAACAATGATTTTTTTTAAATAAAATCATTATGTTCAAATTATATTATTTGTAACACAAATAGCATACACATAAATGAACATATAAGCATTTGTATTCGTGTTATATATTATGTTCTAACTACGTTTACGTAGCACGTAGCCGTTAGCACAAATGGGGCGAATCGACCGTGAAATATCATGACTTCACAGAAGACAGGCGTGAAAAACCTGCGACTTTGACTCGCCTGACGAGTGAAATGCTAAATCGCCTTATCTTTTCCCTTTTTAACTGACTTAAAAAGGAGGAGGTTATCAATTCGTGTGTATTTTTTTTATGTTTGTTACCTCAGAACTCCGCTCCTGGTGAACCGATTTCGATGATTCTTTTTTTTTGTTCGAGAGCACAGCTGACACCGACTCCAAAAATAAATATGATTAAGAATTGATTCTTATGTTTAATTGCGTTAATTTTACGCAATTAAACATAAGAATTTTTATACTTTTAAGAACATTTCTTGTTTTTGAATATAGTTTTTTTGAATCGGTTTTGTTTTTGTTAAAAAGTTTTTGTTAATTGTCCTCACTTGTCCAACATAAAAGGTATAAAAATATCTCCAATGCGTAGGTTGTAACTTGAATGTGTCTACATTCGGTGAAATGATTTCTCCTTTACCCTTTTGCCAAAAAATTTAAACTCACATTTTTACGTGAACAATACTACACCACTAAGTATATCAAGTTAGATCAGTGTTGCCAATTCCCCAAACAAGGTGGGGGATTACCTTCACAATATCCGTGTACGTCAACCTAAACTGGCACAAAAGCGCAGTTAATTATCGGGATTGAACCGCAAACCCGCGGTGAATTAGAAGCGTCGTGTCGCTCCAGCCGGCTCTGTAAACACTGACTAGATATGGTTCCACTGTGACTTTGAACTCGGTACAAAAATGTTAAATAATTATTCTTCACTGTACAATACTTCTATTCTACCATCGGACACTAAGACATACGGCAGGTCTCCATCCTTTCATAGTACGCGTTCGAACGAAGCGATTCGAATCTTCGTTCGTCGTGCGAATGGCAAAGGATTGGAATAAGTTTGCCAGCGTCAGTATTTCCGTCCGATTACGACGTGGGTACCTTCAAGAGAAGAGTGAATAGGCTGTTTCTAAACTAGTGCGTACCATCTTTAGACCACGTCACCACTTAACATCAGGTGGGATTGTGGTCAAGCGCTAGTTTATTCTTTATAAAAAAAAAAAAAAACTTTTTGCAATAGTAGAATCGATCAATAACTATGGGTAGTAAAAATGGGATAAATAGACCAATAAAACAAAAAAAAAAGATTACTTACGTCACTCACTCTTAGAAGAACTTTTTGTTGGCGATCGGTTACATAATTTTTAAGTGAATCTACAAAATAACAATAAAATAATTTTTCTGGATGATATTGGTACAGGTGTTCGCCTATTCATAATAAATAGAAAACAAATAGTCGCAAGTCCTCTGTTTAAGTGGTGGCTCATCACGCTATAGTCCGGCTGCTAATTGAACGCGACATGTGCATACACGAGCTGTATTAATTAGAGCCACCCGTGACGTCACGGGTCCGGAAGGCCGATTGATTGCAGCGGGACCTATTCGTCGGACTCGTTGCGCTGATTTGTTGTTGATTAAAAAACTTAATTAGTATATTAATTACAAAGTATTTGGGAAGGCCTGAGTGCAGGAGTGGACTGATTTAAGGGAATATTAAAAGTGAAAAGTAATAAAAATTAATTTATCAGAGCCCTGGGTCTAAACTGGAGTACAAAAAATATCAGCGAGCATCAGCTAGTTTCAAATAAGAAGAGAAAATATAACAAAGCCATAGTAGCTATTTATTTGGCTATATATATCAATACGAAATGATTTCACTGCGTTAAAGATATACATTCAAAACACATTTTACGAAAATCAGTCGACGCAATCAGTTTGGATTCTTTACTTCTAATAATTTAGTTCTTTGGATTACACGGCATGTACTACTTGTAATTGAGAATTCAATACATCAATTCGTACATAAGACGTAGGTTTTGTTGATGTTTAACGTAGCTACGATCGCATCAACAAATCGTACCGTACTAATGCTCTTAAAACTCTTAAATCTCGCGAGCAAACATTTTAAACACGCCGCAATCCGATAACGGAGCGAACGGGGTGGCGATAAGTGTCGGATGGAACCCCTCATTATACAACCACCACCCTAACTAGATCCTTGGAACTCTTACAGAATGTTTGGTTACGTCTGACTCGAGTACGGCAAAGGGAGGCGGGGTAGGTCGATAACATTGGTAATCGATTACTATACGAATTGCCAACTCGTCAAGTGCCAGAAAATCGCATCAGCGATCAGCCAGCACGTGAATAGGACTTTAGAAGTGATATATTTATGTTTTTATGACGCATTGCTATAGTATCGTGAAAAATCAAAATAAACTGTATCGTAAACGTGAAAGAAGAGAAAATTCTTAAAAATAGAGAACGATATCGGTTTTTTTTGTTGTGGCTGAGATATTATTTATGAGTATGAATGAATAATGAAAGAAAGATGTGATGTGAGAGTAAGTGGCAGTGTTGGTAGGGGTCGTCCTAGGCGAAATTACATCAACCAGACTCGTGACGTATATATATATATATACTACAGAAAGGCAATGTTAAGAGTAAACGACTAGAGAGAAACATATAACATACACTAGAGAGAAAAGTGTATAAATGGTAGAAGAAGCAAGAGAGGTGTGACAGAAGCGTACCTATCAGTTTTTCCTGTCTATCCCACTTCTGGATTACGGGCTTGAATATTTATTTATGTTAAGTGTAACAATAAATTAAAAAAGAACATAAAATACAACCTCGTAATCTCAGTGCTCACTGTTAGGTAGCCAGTAATCTAAAAATGGATCAAAACGTTTTATTCCACCCGACCTGTGCGATAGCCGTGAGTGGTTTTCTCTAAACGCATCGCCAGAAGAGATACGAACTAATAAAATAGTTAGTTTAAGGTTTGATCGCTTGAACGACCGCGACCCCACGCATTCAAATTGTTCCCTTTATTTTTATATACTACCCAGTAATTAGTGTTGATAATTGATTGGGGAGGATACCGGAAAAAGCAAAGATTGGAAGTAACTAATTCGATTTCAATCGACTGTGGTTCTGCAGAATAATATATGTGAAATTAAAAATATGGTTTAATAAGAACATAAACGCCAAAGTTATTTTCATTCAAGTTATTCACGTTACATTTAGTACCCCACCAAAAACCATATTTTGAAACTATGTTCTTTTTTTCCGCAGGTATGTATGCATTTGTATGTATACATATTATTGAAGAAACTTTTAATTAGCCTCTTTAGATATCAGCACTTTATGTTTTTTAAGCAGCTTACTTATCAGAGAACAAGTTAAAGTCCTACAACGCATTGCTACCATATTTCTTAGTATGAAGGTTAGTAGGTGTTTTATGCAATCCTAATACTTATGGACCAGCTCTCACAACCACTTATGGCTCTTAGTACTAAAATATTAATTGAATAATCTTATGAGCTCCTGGTACGTTCCAGTCGACCAATATCTGATTGCTCTACCATGGTCCATGAGGCATATCGTGAAAACATAGGTTTATTTTCCCCTAGGTGAAAACATAGGTTTATTTTCCCTCTAGACACCGTCATCATCATCTTCTGAATATTAGCCTTCTCCATTTCCATTTCTCCAACCTGATCTGCATCTCGCGTTCATCATCAAAATGAAGCTCGATTTGCTACTTTAGTTGTGCAAAAATATTTCGGATAATTGTGAAATGTAATGTTCTTGCACTTTTATTTACACAAGGCTTGCTTTACATGACGTCACAGCACAAAACTTTTAATCTGCGGAAAACGGTTGAATGCGTATATTTAAGAAGTAGCCAATTGGTGACTTACGTGGCTTCACTTTAGACACACTGATGTCTGGAGGTATGTAACGTAAAATCTTTGAATGAAAATAATATTTTTTGTTTGTGTAAGATTCAGGTATTTTTTATCACAAAGTGAACCCTAAAAGGTAGGTGTCAAGCCAACACGTCATATCTTTACAGTCAATTATATAACACGAACATTGCCTACTGAACTTTCCACTAGAACTAATGAAACTACATAAGTCAACCAGTTTCTTGTACCAGATAACGTCAGTAATTAAAACAGCTAAAATAGTACTGACCGAGGTTCGCTTTGGTACATTTAAAGATAAGATTGAGAGTAAATTTTTTATTCAAAAGGCAAGATCTGGGTTGAATGTACAGAAATCTTTTTATTTAAATATTTCGATTAGAAGAAATCGTACAGTCGTCATGATATGTAAATACTAGTTGTTGCCCGCTGCTTCTCACGCATTTCTTTCTTTGGATTTTTTTTAGATAATTCTGCGTTAACTTTTAATAGTAGCATGTGTCAAAAAGTTGTTATTGACAAACCAAGAACCGTTACCATGGCAACAAATATTTTTAATGAAGATTTTATGTACCTGGGAACAGTTTTATTTTCAGGATATGTCATTTTCTGTACCCCTGATAATGTGTGATTTTCATAATTTCATGATGATCGTTAAGGAGTTAAAGCGCAACAAACAAATAAACAAACTCATATTCGCATTTAGAAATGCGAATAGCTATTATGTGGACATTAGATAGGATTTTTAATATAGTTTTTGGATAAAGCATAACTGTGTTTTTTAGGTGGCTAATTATTGACTTTGTTTTTAAAATTATGTTGTGTAAAATTATGAACTTTTTTTTCAACGATATTATAATACAAAAATTAGCAGATATGCCATTAGCGGTAGAAATGTGAAGACTCGAAAACGTCCTAATTAGGACGCTTTTTTATATCTTACTTTTACGCTT
>JWHW01044568.1:151109-166350 GCA_000931545.1 Papilio glaucus
CAAATAAACAAACTCATATTCGCATTTATAAATGCGAATAGCTATTATGTGGACATTAGATAGGATTTTTAGTATAGTTTTTGGAAAAAGCATAATTGTGTTTTTTAGGTGGCTAATTATTGACTTTGTTTTTGAAATTATGTTGTGTAAAATTATGAACTGTTTTTTCAACGATATTATAATACAAAAAGTAGCAGATATGTCATTAGCGGTAGACAAGTGAAGACTCGAAAACGTCCTAATTAGGACGCATTTTTATATCTTACTTTTACGCTTTACGTGCCTTGTTTCGTTCCATTTGACATGTGTGTCCGTCTCTCGAACACTTTTGACCGGTGATTCTGTATAACATATCTATTGTATAAATATTTGCTGTTTTGTCATCTTCGACGTACATGTTAGAATAACTCAGTTAAAAATGATCATAGGTGTAGAAATATATTATTAAATGCTATTTTAATTCAATTTTTATATGTTATTGATATTTAGAGTGTGATAGGTGTAATCACTTCTAATAGATTTAACATTGGTGTTAGCATAACTAATAATAAAGTAATTTGTTTATAGATTTTAAGCACTGTCTCCCCCCCGGCCCCACGGCCCCACGGCGGGGTAGTAACTCATACGTATCCATAATAAACACATCATTAATGGCCAGATGGTCTGTCTGTCGGAATGTTGGTAAAAACCCCGGAATTTAAAGGGGCGGAACCACCTGTGTATTCCGCATATTTTACTACTGTGACAGACTTCTCTTATATACAGAGTGTTTCTTTCTACGTATTTTAATTAAACATTTATTTAAAGCGTCGTTAAAATGAAATAAGTTTTAAGATAAGTTCTGGCTGCTTTCAAAGTAGTTAAAGTATTTTTTTTGAGGAAACTCTTATTGGAACCAAGAATAAATTTAACTTCTAATATTGTTCTCAAAGAATTCAAATAGAGCCGCGGCAGTTTTGTATTCTGCTTAAATATTATAATCATCTAACAATTATATACAAATATAAATGGAGTTACAGATTTTCATCGATGACTTCTAAGTAAAGTAAATAGATTCCTGGTAATTTTTTGTTAAATATGTTTATACTTTTTATTAAACATCAGCAGTTTTCTTGTTATTTTTATATAATTACATTGCTTATTTCCATCCGATTTAATATAATTTAATAATAGTCGAAAGGGAAACATCCTGTATATGTCAAATAACATGACCCCGTGGGAGGATGGGATGCATGATTTCTTCTAATATTCACATTTTAACCAGGAAACTATAGTTTTTGTTGACTATAAGAACAACAGTTGGATTTTAATTCTAATTTAATTTTTGTGTTATATCAAACAAGGTGCATGTCCAGGAGCCTTCTTGTTGGAATATATGAAAGGACGATGTAGGCTAATAAAATTTCTAAGCCTTTCTTACAATTTTTATGCCGCAGTGTACGCGAATGCGGTTTATTTGTTGGATACTGTTGATTCTAAGGATACAACTTATCCAAAATTGAATTTATTTTCTGCAGTACCAGTTGTGGTAATTCTTATTTGTAAACAAAACAATTCCGATCTTATTGGATGTATATGGTCACTTATTAGAGTCTCATTGGACAATACGGGAGTTGACCCGGATACTTCTTGCTCTTTATAAGATAAACTAAGGTCACTAAATCGAGTACGGGACGTTGACTAATCGGAGTTATTTTTAAATCTTTGAAGACAAATCACAGTATTAATCTTATTATATAAATAAAAATCAATGTTTGTAGGTTTGTCCGGTTTACGGTTCTTAACTTTGGTAGGGGGTTCCTAGGACGCTACGCAAAGGTTTATGACCCAAAAAATCTATATAAATACAAAAAAAAAGTTATACCCAATGCTTTGACATATTTGAAAAGACGTCAAGAAAATAAAATTATTTCTGTAGATCGTTATCGTGTTAATTAAAGTGTTTGCACAATACTTTAGTATTATTTAGACATACTTTAATTAAGAGACTTCTATAAACAGAACAGACAACACACTTTTTAACTTCAAGGGGCATTGCAACTCAAGTTGGATGCAGCATTATAGGTAAATAAAATTTTCGTCGAGTCCGAAACTCCCCATCGGAAGTCCCTAACAAACTTTGCATGTCATTACCTGGGATAATAGCAGGGCGTATGGGAATGTGTGGATATTTTTTCCCTAGTAGTCACCGTTTCCTGACTTGCGTGATTTGTCGCGGCGAATGTCGTACACCTGTTTCGCAGTTCCCACGGCCGCAGGATTTAGTGGCGTGATTGTGGCTCGGACACACGTGTGACTCTATAGGGTGTATGAAGTTATTATATCAATCTATGCATGTTTAAAATTTATTACGTTAAATTTAGCTTAGCGCACAATGTTTTAATTTTTTTTATAGAAGAATTTGGCAAAGGAGCAAGCCGTTCACGTTCACGTTTATATAAAGTGACCGCTACCACCTAATGAGTTGCAAATGTGTTGCCTGCCTTTAATGGTCAAAGGAAGGGATCCTATCCATCCATTCTTCCACTTGAGGTCGGCATAGTACGACCGTAGTGCATACTGTAACAGGTTTTGGGCTATAGTTTTTTGATGGCCGGCCCTCCTTCCTGACGCATTCCTAAGTTTAAACTTGGTTGTAAATGGTTCACGATAATATTGAAATGGTCGATTCGAACCCATGACCATGTTGTGCATGATTTTGTTAGTACGTACCCATTAGGCTATTGGCGCTTAATTATTGAGATGCTGTCTCTTTTTCTTTCATACAAACACTACATTTATATATTATTTTTAACAATGTTTCTTATAGGTTCTTCTTAGCAAAACTACTGCAAAATAATTGGTTCTACTTCATATGAAAATTTAAAGTTCTTATGCCAATAAGTTTTACAAATTCATAAGAATCGAACACGAATAAAATTATATACGACTAGCATATACGATGATACACACATAGTTTGTTTTGGGACCAATCAGATCTGTGAAAGATGGGTGGCGACGCCTATACATTCTAGTGAGATTTAAACAACTGAACTTTATTCCTTTTTTTTATAAACAAATTAACGTAAAATAATTAGGGAGCATCATCAAAGCTTCCGCGACGTCCCCACAGCGGAGTCAGCTGATAAGGTATGTCAGTGGAGGGTAATTTATTGCCTTAAGTTCCACTTAATTTTCATATTCGCGGTGCGCGTTGTCTTCGCCCCCGCAGATTATAAATGAATTGTTATTTTTTGATTAACTTGTTCAACAGTGCCTTGTCAGGAAAGATTTATATTTATTTAATCTAAGGACGAAGAATATAAACTCCTTACAACTTTTCACGAATCTGTTGATTAAATTGGAGTTAAAGCATAGTGTTAGACTCTGCAATGACAAAGATGAAACTGGTTCACGACAACTGAATTATTATAAGTACCTACTCGTCTCAAATCTACATATAAAAAAACGCACAAAACCCACACATAAAATAATCAAAGAAAAACTAGGAGTAAAATCAATGCGTGTCTAATTGCAGGTTACTATAGATTCAATAACTTGTGTGTGTTCAGTATTTGTAAGCAAGACTAAACGGCGGTACACAGTCCTAATTTTGAACACGAACCTATTTAGAAATGGGACTACTTCTTCGATTAGCAACAGCGTTCGTTCCTTATCGATTGTGTCTAAAAAAACGAATTTACGAAAACATTCAGAGATCCTAGTGATATGATTATGTTAGCAGTGGCTAGTGGAATAGTTGGCTAGTAGACTAATCGTATTGTCTCATCTTCAATGATTTCTAATAACTTTGTTATTAAAATTACCCTTAATGTTGGGAAATCCATTAACAAACGTAAGTAATTTGCTGCCCTTTTACTGTCGGTCACCCGCCCCCATGTCTAACGTCGTAGAATTTTTTTCCACGACAATTGTTGCCCACTAAAAGACCATAGAATTAATTGTTAGTAATGTTACTTTTACAGCCGTGTCATCACTTGAATTACCGTAAACGCATAATGACCAGTGTCGTTTTATACTGCCACAATGAACCTACAAATTTACTAACTAGCTACGTAAATAAAAATCAATTTAAAATGATACTTATTCCTTGAGACATAAGACTTTAGAAAATATTTCGTAACGTATTTGAATGATTGTCGATATGATGACTCAATGAATGAATTGACAGCTGCGGTCGGCCATTTTGATTTTGCGCAAAGCAGATTTATGTCCACCCACGGCGCGCGGCCCGTGTCACATAGAAGTCGGCGGCATGACACGATCATTACAATGTCTTTATTGATGCCCTTTGTTCAATTATACAGTATTTAGCGTTACTGATTCCATTTTTTTACTATAACAGAATAACATAATTTATCACATCGACACTGACATTAATGGAGATGTGTCAAATACATAGAAATAACGTCTGAAACGTACGTACAAATTACAGAATAAAAATCAATGGATCTTAAAAAATATATTTATAATATTGCTATTGATTTACAAACATCCTTATTATATAACTATTTGATTAATAGCAAGACAGGGCAGAGCCCACAACAACATCTGTTGCCCTAATGGGCCGACTCCAGCGGTGAAATACCACGACCTCACAGGAGATAGGGGTCAAGTAGAAGTATTCTGCATCTCACCTGAGGAGTGAAGTGCTGGATCCCTAATTCTAGTTTGGTTTCGAGGGGGGAGAGGAGGGATAGTAAAATATACCTTTTCTGTTTATCCCCCTCCTACGTCCATTAAAGGGCAACGCATATGCAAATCATTAGCTAGTAGTCAGAAGCCTATGGGTAGCGGTCATTTGGTATCAGGTGGACCGCTTCCTCGTTTGCCATATTCTATAGTCTATATCTATATAAAAAAACTTCCTCTTTTATAGTACGAGGATATCTAGACATTGGTCATGAAGCTTTTGAAGATTTTTCAAGTTATCGGTTTCAATGTATATTGGTTGCCGCTACCAGCGCTGTGAGACCAGTTAAAAGCTGCGATAACTGCGGAGTAAGGTATGAACTTTAAGCTTATGAAATTGCAGTCTCAGTGTCATATCTCATTATGTATGTACAAAATATTATAGCTTACTTAATAATTATTTATTATTGAATACGTTAATATTGCTGTCATCTCTTTATTAGTACCGTTAAAAATTTTATGCGTTCGTGTGTTGTTCATGATAGTATAATTAAGCGTAACGTTTTTCATATAAATTAATATTAGCGTTGACAGAAAACGACACAATATGCCGCAATCCTTTCTAATAGGTTTAACACAGACAATTTATTTCCATCTTAATTTCGCTTACGGAAACGTATAATTCAATTAAATTAAACGAATAATCAACCTTCAAACGTATCGACTTTGAGTTCAATTTTGAATAACTTTAAAACAATTACCACTATAAACTTCAAACATATTTCAACTATAGTACGTAAAAGATAGAGTTGAATTTCGATAATCAATTATACAGGGACTACAATTTCTCGTTTGAAATTAGTAGGGTAAAGTTTTAAGTTAGAAGCGAAATTAATCAGCGGCGTACGGACAGGTCTGATTTATAGCACCTGGCAACACTTCCTGGGTGACAACTGGGCCCGGCGGGTCCTGTGGGAGTGGGTGGGACTGGACAAGCTTTCGAGTCACACAGTCTGGCGGTTCTGCTGTTGATGGATCTTTTATATTTCCATGTTAAAAAAGTAAATGAAATGAAGGAAGATTGACAATACTAATACTTTGCAAATTTGATAGACGGTTTTGTAAGGAACGTCATAGGCGACTACATTGTTAACATACTTAAAAAGGTTTAAAAGTACCCGTAACCGATGAGCGCGTATGCGAAGACATATTATCGTAGGAGTAAAAGAGATGTCAAGATCGTTTTTTTCATGTTTTCTCTTGTAAGCGTTTATTACTTCTGTTGGCTGAGGTCATAGACTTACTAAGTCGTCAAAAAGTTTTATGATTTTAAATAAGGCTAATCACTTAACATAATGTGGTAAGAAATTGTCTAATAAAGATAAATTTACAATCAAAATTTTTCCTCGTTCACTTTAACCAGCACAATCTATAGCAATCCCTAAATACAATTAGCACAATCCTTGTCTCTTTGGATCGGTGAATTCGTAAATAAATCCGGGCCTAATTCTTGTGAATCCTTAGGACTGCAAAGGCACTGCCGGGTATACCGGTAGCAATGGTAATAAGTAAGAAATTCGTTTTCCGTCTTTTGTGCTTGACTTCCGTTAACTTGATGGCTTCGAAACTAGGAACACCATGATTTATATAGAAGAAGCGTGAGTTTACCTGATGTAACTTGATCATTTTTATAGCATAAGGGGGCAAACGAGCAGAGGGTCGCAATATAACTGATCGCCGACGCCCATGAAAATCTCCAACGCCAGAGGACTGCCATGCGTTGCAGCCTTTGATGAAAGTGTGAGCTCTTTTCTTGAAGGACCCTAAGTCGTGGAAATACAGGCAACAGATCATTCCACAAAGCTGCTGCACGAGGCAAACAAAACAAACAAACGATGTAGCTCATGAACCATGATGCTAGAGGAAATGCATTGTTCACAGTTAAGTTAACACAGGTTTAACGGTAACGCGAAATAGTTATATTTTTGCGCTAAATAGTCCTACTAGTGTAGTACTAGTCCTAGTGTTAAAGCCCGCAAAAACGACAAAGGTATTCTGCGTTTGAATAAGGTGAATAAGGTACCGGAGTTCTAGTGTAATCCTTTTCTAATAAGAAAAGACTGGTAAGGGGAAGAGGATTTGTCGGGGCAGGGGATGGATAGCAAAAGGAAATATCCCTTTTTCTGTTTATACCTTCCTTTAAAGGTTGGCAGCGCATCTGCAACTCACTGGCTTGTTGCGGTCACTTAATATTAGGCGAATCGCTTGCTTGTTTGTTACCTTCTGCTGTAACAAAAAGAAATCGCGTTTATTTTCTATGCCGATATGTGCTATATATATGTGATGAATAGATACTTGCTAGATCGCAGAACGTGTTGATTCCAGTTAGCTGCTATGAATATTAAATCTGATAACGATGTCTGCTAAGGTCCTTGCAATATGTTCCGGTATTAAAGGAACATCTTTTCGAGATCACTTCAAGGGGTTTTTGTGGGTAAAATCTGCAATAATCCTGTTCTTCCTCCAGTGAATAGCATATCTTTGGAAGATTTGCCCTCGATACCAAAAAAGGTCGTTGTAGTATATATGTTGCTTCGATAATTTTTATACTGCTTTAATAATGCAACGTTGTCACCCTACACCCAAAGAGTCAAAGCCACAATAGCATTAAAAGTGTAACGAAATCCTCTTACCGACTCCCAAGCGCCTTCCGTGTGCGCCTTTACCTGTACTTTTCTTTAACCGCGCCCACATATGGTTTCCCGCAGGACTCCTCGGTAAATCAAGTGTTTACTACATATTCTAATCTTTATATACATACATACTAGCATCTTGCCCTCGGCTTCGCGTACATTCGTTTATCATTTTCCACGCAGCAAATGTTTGTAAGGTGATTCCGCGTATAATAATTTCGAATAACAGGTATCACGTGTCAAAATGTTGTTATTTTGAGACGTTCTATTTAGCACTTGCTGTCAAAACATCCATGGTAACGATGTTGCAAATGAAGGTTTCATGTATGCCGAAACAGTTTTATTTTCGGAATAAAAGTACCTCATGTCAATTTCTCAAAAAATTAATGTTAATTTAGTGTTTTAATCTTTCTGTTGATTGTTGAAGCAGTAATCACAGAAAATTCGGTAAAAACTGCTTCAGTATGAAAAGATGCTTTATGGACGAAAGAGAGGGGAATATAGGGCTCCTTTATAAGAAAAAGGATGGCGAATCTGTATTTAATTAGAAGAAGATCTAATATGTTTTATTTTTAAAGAGGTTTGGTATTATTAATTAAAACATAATCTAAATTAGAATGGTACCTAATTGGTGTAATTTATGTTTCACCTGGTTGTTGAATGGCACATGTAGATTTTGATTATCCAGCTGTTTCCATTTAGTTCCACTCTAAATGATGTCTTGTATAGAATGTCATAAGTATAAATTAGCTTTAACCCTCGTAGATAAATACTTATTTAGATTCAGATGCGAAGTCGTTTTCTCTACAATTGATTTATTGTTGAATGAACGACTCGCACTTACCAAAATCCAACCTGATGCCAAATGCCAATAATCATTGAACCGTTTTATATTATTTTTAAAAGTTTTGAAAAATCAACAGCATAATTTAACAACAACTTAAATCAAAGTCTTTACATAGAATTTAGGTAGCCATTTACTTGACAACTTACTATTAGGAACAAATTTCTGCTAATGCTATTTTATTTTCTCAACAAAGTAAATCTGAAAAGAAAGTAAGATTTAAAAAACTTTCTGTCTATAGTATGCTAAAAATATTGTAGCCGAAAAAAAGATTGCGGGGGTTTTAAAAACCACAGAGTACTGAAAGAAAGAGTAGATCTTAATTAGGTAACTTAATACGTCATTAAGTGCGAGCGGGTGTGACCTAGACCTCGTCACTATTACTCAAAAACCACCATTACGCGTGAAATCCACACAAACATGGTAACACCGGTGCTACGGCAGACTAATGACGGAACTCACCTCGACCTTCCGTTTCCTGAACACATATTTTCGTTATCATCACAGGAATATCACCCTTATTTAACGTGCTGTAACCATTATAATTGCTTAAATGAATAATGCAAGCGTTTGGAATTGTTGACTTAAGTATTAGTAAGATATAAATAACGAGTTTTGCTTTCGTTTTTAAATAGATATAATGAACTCTCAACTACGTGAATAACTTTCAAAACAGCACATTCAATTTGAGTAGGTTTGTATTTCTTTAAACAGGGGACATTTGCAACATACATCATTACGTGAAATTTAAATATGAAACAAAAAATCTGTTTGATAATTATTCATTCAGTGAAATTTCAAGTTACCGAAATGAACTGTATTAAAAAAGAACTGGATTTAAAAATAAAATTTTGCAAAGCCACAAGTTCAACGAAATGTAACGAAAATAATTATTCCATTAACATACATTTTAGACATTGTCATTGTCGTTTATTTTTACACTGTGATTTTGTCTTCTATTTCCAAACTCTATGAACAAAGTTATAGGTTTCTTATTTATCATTGAAAACGAGATTTTATTCGTAAACTTTTGCTACACTGTTTTAGTGTTCAAAATCACATTTAACATATTTGAATAGAATGTCGAATGCTTTCGAATAATCTTCAATATTCAATTCCTTGTCGAATTTCCATATTGCACGATTATAATAAAAGAAATGAGTCATGTTTCTTTGGGATATCGCAAATCTTTAGCAGTGCAAGAAATATTAAAATCGTTTCAGCTTGAATGTTCAAATGGTAAATATCTTTCCTCTTTATAATATAAATATAGAGTGTCACCGTAAAAATGTGAACTTCGTCAGTTTATAATTGACTATTATAATATACTATAATATGTTAATAAATTGTGAATTGTGATATCAAAATAAAAACACCAGTACTGTAAATTATTTTATAACCTTTGACCGCAAAGAGTCGGGTATGGATCCCTCATTTCTTGATACAATACTTACTTACGTACCTTCCGTTACATCAGCAGCAACTTGATATTGCATTTGTCCACGTGCGACTTCCTGCGGACACACCAGACCACTTCCAGCGAAACTTAAGTTAACTATACTTAGGGTAAGTAATACAGTACTATTACTTACCCCAATTATTGTTAACTTATCTATGGTCAGTCATTTTCTTTTCATATATGTTTATATTAACCTTAAACTTTAGAAATGTAGTGGTTTTGAAGTTAAAACTTCTTTAGGCACGCTTGACTTGGGGAGTAAGCTGGTGTATGCGCGACGAGAGCGTTACGAGAAGTGTGATCGAGCGAAGCGATCGGAAGTTGTTTGAATTTGGAACTATTTCAACAAACTTTTTTATTTATTTTTCTTGTATTCAATTTTGAATTTTATTGTTAAGGTGCGAGGGTTTTTTGTTTATTATTAAACTATTGTTGAGCCTGTTTCGAGTTCCACTTCTGCCGACAGTTCTTATGGCTTCCTTGGTTTTTTTTTCAATTGGACATTCAGATATAGGTCTAGTCTAGAGGTAGTGATTTTTTTTAAAACATATCTCTTACTCATTATCACCTTAAGCGTGGTACTTACCTTAAAAATCGCTAACGTTCAGAACACAAGATGCATTTGCAGCTCTCGAGGTTGGTGTTCTCTTCTAGTTTGCTCGTTTACCATCTTCTTCTATAAAAAATTAATGTAAATTGCTTATATGTTAATCTGTAAAACACGAGCAAAACATTAATTAGACGAAAAAGCGAGAAATCGAATAAAAACCATTCCAAGTTCCGTCCATTAAAATTCATTCGGTCTAAGCGTATTTTAAATTGCCTTCATTTTTTAAACGAGACAATTCGTAGGCGAATTCCCGCCATAATATTTCCATATCCTCAGTCAACAGACCCGAATTGTTACGAACGTTTTTGTTTGTTTTATTTTCCATAATGTACCTTATTCCTTGGCCGTTGAAGGAGTAGTATATTTATTATGTTTTCTTTTACTGCAAAAGTTTAGTTGAAGAGTGCGCACAAATCTTACTTTTGTTATATTTGTGGCGAATTAAAATGATCTTTATAGCATTAGACTTAAAGTACATTATGAGAGTGTTCATTGAAATAAGGGGCAAAGATAATTTTGTAAATGCTCAAAAGATTTCAAATAATCGGTAAGATATAGGGGTATAGTTGAAATGCGTTAGTTTTATGGGCACATTACGAGGGCGTTGGTTGCCCACAGGGTTGATGATACAATATTTTCTGTTATTATTCATGACCGGCAATATCTAAATGATGAATTCATCATATTTTTTCCTACATGGTCTATAAATAAAAGTTTCTATGAATATTCTTTTTTTTCTTTTTGTTTTTTTTTTAATCCCAGTAATGGATCTACCAGTAAGAAGGATGGAAGTAAAACTTGGAAAACGTTGAAGTTATATGTAAAATAAAATGTACAACCATAACCTTAAAACTTTAAGAAGCCATGTACCAAATTAACAATTAAATGAAAAAAAAAATTGCTACAAATTCTATTGTAATTTTTGACAATTAACAAAATAAAGAAAGGTTTGAAACAAAGCAGACATAAAGAATTAGGAATTTCTCAACTGTTTAAATAATATATTATGATATTTTTTATCTGTTAAAACTTACGTCGTATAAAGTTTAATTTAAAGTAACTGGTCGAAAATAAAAACGAGTCGACAATATTTTTTTAAAGTCCACATTCCCTGTTCGGCGTTCAATCTACTTTCACGCGTCATATATCGCGCGTATTCTACATTCAATGCGGTGGAACGCATCGAATAAAATATATTGTTTGAATATTACATTTTATGATTGTTCTCTGTTACGATTTTTTGCCTCAAAACCGTGACGGAACTTTTGAAATTTATTTATCATAACCGTGGTTATGCGAAATTGAAAACAGATCTGACAATGTGTTACAAAATTATAAATTATGTGTTTTAACGGTGTTTAAAAATTTAGTGTTGGTCAATAGTGGTTATATTTTTTTACCAATGTTTTTAAAAATGTTTTTCTTTTGACACATTATCTCGAGGTTTGGCGCCATAATAGTGTCTATTTTCGCCTCAACATCGAATGTACCTCCCATATTAGGGGGTAGTGATAACGGAGTTTTAGGGATATATGACGTAAATCACGGTTACGCAAACGTGAAAAATTGGTAGTAGAGATTCTTGAGCTTCAACTACAGCTCTCGAGATAGTGTAGGTATACCAAACAACCGCTAAATTATGTTCTTCAAACTTATTCAACAAAAACTGCGAGATTATATGCAATACTCAAGTAACACACTACTTAGTAGATTTTACCGTATGTAAATCTTGGCATAAAAGTCTTCAAAACTTTATCGGTCATACATTTGATCTCATTTCCTTAAATCTTACTTAAAGCGACCATTCTCCTGTCTTTCATTAAACACCGTTTCCAAACTCAAATCAGATTTATATGTAGCGAAAAAAAACGTTACAAATAATTAAAGTATCGCCTTACCAGATGTAAGTCTAAATTAACTTGTTCTCAATCTCAAAGTGATAATAATGACAAAATGTTAAGTAGTAAAACCACAAGATGATGTGTACGATCCATTTTCGATAGGAGGAAGTTATTTTTCGCTCGGGCCAGACGTAAGATAAGACGGTCTCACATTAACGGCACTTCAGTGGCCGCTATCTGAAATGGCAGCGGATCTCTTTCAGTTTAATGGGTGATATTTTTTTTGTTCATGGGTGGGGTTAAAGGTTAGTGCGGACCAATGGAGGCATCCCGGCTGCCGCGGCGGATGGCTGCGTCTTGCTCTGATAAAGAAGTCGAGGAATTTTCAGAGTGAGATGAAAGATTCTATTCTTGGTCGTGGCGGCTGTTCGATTTCGTGTACCGTCGCGTACAAAAGTATTGAGCGAGGATAACTAGGACTTACTCTTTTGTTATTTATATATGTACTTCTGTGTCTCTTTTAGTTAATGGCGGTCGTTAATGGTAAATGGTGACTCTAATGGCTTTTAAAATATGATTCCATCCTTCTATCTACAATTTCATTATCATTCAATTCAATTACATTAGCGTATTGCATTTTTACTGTTTATTACCTAATTTACTTGTCTTACCTATTTGCTTTGCCACAATAATTGTATACCTCTAATATTGTATGAGACCAAAAAGTCTTTACACTGGAATTCAATAATTTTTATGTTATATGTTGTTTATCTATCTATTGTGGTGACGGTGTTTATAAGTAACTCATAACACAACAACTGTTGTTGTTAAGTACAATATTGGTACTTTCGCTGGTTTGTTTGGCTTTCTATCAATAGACAATATTAGATAGACGGACTATCCGTTGTGTAGCGGCACACTTAGCCTTCGAAATGTGTATTTTTTACCAAAAGTTAATTTTGGCGCTCATATATACAGAAAAAGTAAAAAAAAAATAACTTCCAGGATATTATACTTTAGTTAGTATTTTAGTAACTAGTAACTTTTCTTGCTGACTGTACTAGATAAGTTTATTCCTGACTGCTGCATGTGTAATAAATCCACATTGAGATTGCAGGCGAGTTTAGGATTACACGAATTTCTATATATGTATATCGTAAGTATATCGAAGAAAAAATCGGTTATATTCTTTACACGCCGGTACCCAGTTTTTTACCAGTCATCATTTATTTAATCTGTAAGTTTAATTAGAATAATAAAATAGTTTACATATGCAATAATCAACCTTAGCGGGCATGTGTCACCGTGGGTTTACATTGCCCAAAACATTCACACAAAACATATTATCATCTCAGTATTTTCAGAGAGAAAGATATAGAGGAAGGTTGTAACGTGACCAGTTTATACGTCAGTGGAAACCCACGGTTAGCATACAACGCGACATCGTTGTTGGGGCAAAAATGGCGGCAAAATCCGGCGGCCAAGGTATGTCAATTACGCAGCAGGTGAAGGAGCTGTTAGTTGACGCTGGGCCACAAGTAATACTTAATTCAAAAACCACGACCCATTGTACGATTATCATCACATCATCATATTAGCAATGATACTTTGGGGAAAATACGAATCTATCGACATCTCACTCTTCAAAATTGATCAAGCCTTGTTTCATAGCAACATGGAATTTTTGTAAACAATGGAATTTACCTTAAATTGGTAAATTCCAAAATATTTTCTAAAACAACTTTCTCTCACATTACTTTATAACATAAGCTATGATAATACAATTTCACTTCACTTTATCTCACGATTTCCAAAAAACTACAACATTTACGATGAAAGTATAAAAAGTGTAAAGGCCACCATGTATAGTAATTGTTTGTTTACAACAATTCTATCTAGCTATGAAACAAGGTATTCATGCAGGCGAAAAACCCTCCGTTTGGATCAGTCGGGTAAAATTCATTTAATTGTGATGAACGAGGATTGTAGAGACGATATCAAACCTATCTATTCTTCGGCTGTTTATTTTGGTAGAAAAAGCTAGTAGCAGTATGTGTGTGTACAAGAATTGCTCACTGTATATAATAAAATCATTAGGTCATACATTGTTGGCGTAGTTAGTAAGACACTTGCTTTTCACGCCGCAGGTCGTGGGTTCGATTCCCCAGGAGAGACATCTGTTTGTCTTGAGTCTGGGTGTAATTAACTATTTAAGTATGTATTTACAAAAGAAAAGTAGTATATGAAGAAATTAGTCGGATATAACTTTATTATATAAAGTAGCTCGTAACGTTAGTTAAATGGCCAGTAAATTTAATTAAGAAGTGATCCCCAATGAATACCCAATACCGCTACCGGAGGTGTTTATACGCTGCGTCTCATTTACTGCCCGTCGACCGCGCTCCACTAATATTTAACGTCGAACAAATCACTCGCCCACGGAAATAAACAGATTCCACACAAAAAAACTCATTCCCCGCAATAAAAAAAAAGCCAGTCGTTATTTACATTTCCATAAATACTCGACGCGCCTCCGGCGTTTTTTTGAGATATATCTTCCTGGTGACTTTTTATGCGCTTTGAGTGCAGTATCGAAAAGTTTCGAATAGATAATTTATTTGTCGATTTTATTTATGGTATAGATTAAATAGTTTTAGTGTAGGAATTGATATAATATTGTCTTAACTATCTATTCGTTAGGTAGAAACCTTCTTTTATTCCGAATTTAAATACAATAAGTACAGTTTTTAATCTGTCCCAAACTCTTGTATTTAAAAAAAGAAAACAGTTTTTTTACAAATTATTGAAGTCCTATATTCAGCTATAAAATAATACTTAGACCGCAGTTTACATATAAATATAAAACCTACAACTATTCTATTATAAACATTTATAAAAACGATATCGAATATAAAGCTTTTTACTAAAAAAAAACTTTTGACGTTCGAAATTCGAAATCGTAAATAGAATCGACATCGCTTCGTTTCGATACGACCGGGTTCCTCCCGGTGCGTGTTTTACAACGGCACATTGTATTTATTTGGTTTTCAAATCCTCGGCTAGAGTTTGTGTCAGCATAAATTGTCAGAGCCGTCGCTTCCGACAAATACGTTCCTTGGACTAATGACATTTTGTTCACTGTATATCGCCGCATTTCGACGT
>JWHW01044568.1:205233-243932 GCA_000931545.1 Papilio glaucus
GACTAAAAATTGCGTTTAAACTAGGCTAAAATTTTTGTTTTAACTAGGCTATAAATTTCGTTGTAACTAGGCTAAAGGTTTCGTTTTTACTAGTCTCAAAATATAGGTTCTGCATTGCATAGAGGTTACATTAAACACTAGACTGCCAGGTAGCTAACGAATTATTTGTAATGAATCGTTACTTGGAATGACCAATAAAATAATTGCTAAGCTCTAAGCACCACGTTGTACATGACCCTAATTATTTATTACTTTATCAAGTAAAATTTAACGTTTAACGACGCTATTCACTTAAATTGTAAACTTGTGCTCGCATCGTTACAGGTGTTTAATAAAATTTATGAAAGATGAGTTTCTGTAAGAATATTAGAAACCATCCCCAATAGAGCTTTTTAAAATATATTTATTAAAATATAAATATATTTTAAAAAGCTATATTGGGGACGACTCGCGCGTTAAGATCGCGCGTGAGTGACGCGCGATCTTAACGCAATTTCAGTAGTAAAGTCATACCAACTTATAACGTCTTATAAGTATTAATTACGCTTTTGCATACAATAGTATTTAACCCTTTGAAACCTCTTAAGGATTGAATATCCAAAAATCCTTTCTTTCTTCGCCTACATCATAAAATAAAACTCTATGTCACATTCCTAGATAAAGTAGTTTTTGTCATATGATCTAGAAAACATCTCCTAAAATTCGATAGCAGCGCCACCTACCGGGTGCAATTGTGCCAATCCCGATGCGACGAGGTGAGTTAATAAAATAAAATTTTCCCACGAACAATTATATGTTGCCTTATCAAAATGTGGCGAAAATAAACATATACTAAACTTTCTTACAAATAGGTAATTTGATAGTATGTAAAGACATATATGTGTAAATAGATTTACTACCGAGTTTAGATAAATAAGTCTCTGTTATATAACTAATAGCATACATAAATTGAACGGCAAATACGCACTAAACTTGTCCTGAAGAGGAAAAATAGTGGAGCTAAATGAGTTAACAATTATTACTGCTCGACCATTATTGCAGTCGGGACTGTCATGAGCCGATCTATTGCGACCTAGATACAGTTTAAACGTTATTGGACAACTGACGCTTTGCTAAGACACCTGATAATATTCAATTATAAATTAGCCTTATGGTTAAAGAATCAAGAATAAACTGCGAATACTACTTAAACCCGTTGCCCCGGGTGAGCGACGGAACGCGATGCGGCGAGTCACTATGCGACGTGATGCGACCAAATTAAAGGACGACTGATTATGACGGCAACATAGGGCTCAAATACATACGACTACTTGATAATTTCGCATCGCGTCGCGTCGCACTACCGCGTTTGTGACTCACCTAGCACAACGTGTAATATTCGCCAAACAAATAACATCTAAGCGATTATCATTTTTTCCATTGCATGTTACAAGAACTTCAAATTTTAAAAAAGAACTAAAAAAAAAAACTACTTATATGTTGATGGTAGTGATTTAAGAACTACATAGAATATAATAAAGGCGATGTACTTTAAAGATCACATAACCACCACATACATGAAGTATCTTAATATATAAAAACAGTTTGTACTCGTTTAAAAAATAAACTTACAACCCTGATTACGGAATAGTTACCTACTGAGTTCAAGATTATAATTACTAGAATTATGACAAAGTGGCCAGTTACAACTAGTTACTAGATACGCAGTTTACAGATTTTAACTTCAAATTTTGACTTTTATAAAAACATAATAAAAAAAACTTTAACAAATAAATTTCAGCAATTTCCAAACCAAATTCAGCCTTTTGAAAATCAATTTCATACGTTTGCATACCAATTTGATAGGTGAACGTCCGTAAACGTAAACGGAATTTGATGTGTACGAGTCCGGAATTGATTCAAAAATTCTTTTGCAAAAGTCCAAATATCCATGTATTCACTATTGAATTCATCAGAATGATGATCAATATTTAAACAAAAATAAAAAAAAATCAAATAAAATCTACTTGCACATTTTTGTCACTACACAGTAAATTCCCTGCGGTACTCGCTGAGCGTATCTTTGCTGCATGTTCGTGTATATTTAGAAAGTCTCCGACGCTCGCTCGCGGATCCGACATAATCTTTTTAATCCCCAACCATTGTTCCGTGTTGCGACTCAAATCTCTGTACGATGTCAATGCACCCGTTATCATCGCGCGGAATACAATTTGCAAGACTTGATATTCCCAACGATAGTGGTAATTGGGAGCTAGCGCGCTTTGCTCTAAAACGCACTGGCCACCTACGAACGCGGCGTTTGAACGCGCTTCAACAGTGACATGAGTAAAATAGACAAAAACTTCACGTTTAAAAAGTACATTTTTATATTTACAACTGAAATATTTGAAACCATAAAAATAGATAATTTTTATACTGGATTGATATATTTCGAGGAGGTAACAGTAATACTAATCTTTTGGTTCGAAATAAATCTGTCTTAGGTTGAATATGAACATAATTTCATGTAGAATTTGTACTACTAATTAAAACACATACGGTGACGATACATGAGAATAAATACGTCTTAAATATAATTCGCAAAAATTGCGTACCTATGTAATTTACATGCGCAACATACCTAGTTATAAAAGACGAGTCAAAAAATGAACACTATCAAACTTTTGGAATAATATTTGAATTTAAAAACTTAACTTCAGTTCACCAACCCATTCAAACCATTCTTCAGTTAAAAACAAACACGAGAATATACTTGGATTAAATGTTTGGAATTAGCTATAAATTAGTAAGTTAAAATTAACTTAATGTCTGTCAAAAATATAAAGGCACAATCATTACCTGCAAATTCAAGCGGTCTTCCGGCTCAGTATGTACACAGCCTTAGTAAGCTTATCTCCGTCGACGTGCGGAGCTTCTGCTAACGGTATCGGATGCGGCGGGGAAATATGCCGCATTGTCGGCGAGGCATTTTCAGTTTCGTGCCTCTTCGAATGCGGATATCTCCGCCACGGACCCGATTTATACACCTAAACGATATTAGAACCGCTTCGCTAATAATTTTACAGTACTCGTACTTTAGCGTCGAGTTTAATATAATGGGATAATATAACATTTAAGTGTATCGTTTAAGGTCGCTTAACAAATTTAAAGTCACGGAATTGCCAGTCGAGTTTTTATAGTTAAAGATGCTAAGACCTTGTTTTTTTTTTTAATTATGGATAAATAAAATAAAATAACTCACTTCATTCGTTTGGTTTGAAATATTTTGTTAAATCTAGTTTTTTTTCACACATCAAATTTATAGAAATGTTTTATTACCTTATTTCCAGAAAACGCACAAAAAACAACATATTCTAATTTGTTGTAGTGTACAACTATATAAAATAATGTCCGAAATTCTTAACTTTGTCGGTATTATAAACAAGTTTTAAACAACAATAAAACTAGTAATAAAATTTTGAGGTTATGTCAGACATTTTGTTCCGACATGAAATTAAACATTATCATAAAAACATAGACATCAGGCAATGTTACCAGTGTAAAGCTTGTAACTCATAATTACTTTAAATAAAACAACCCATTCAATATTTCATATTCTAAGATTTATTTTGAACTAAGTCATTACAATATACATTAATACCATGATGTTATGGCGAACAAACACGCGAGTGTGAACACGCCACTTTAAATTTAACATCCAAGCACTTTCTAATAATATTTAAATATTATAATCATAATCCTTATGAATAGTTGTTGACATTCGTTTGTTTACGACAAACGATCAACTGTTTGGACAGTGTAGATTTTTTTAAATCACAACCAGCTATAATAAATTATGCTAATATAATGACTAAGGAATGCTACGACAATTAATGATAGATTTTTGTAAAACCAACATAAAAATCTGGTTTTTGATTTATATATTATAATAAAACTAGAGATAAAATTAAAGATTTTTGAAATTGCATTTGGTCATAGTTCACAATACGAAACTTTCGTGCAAAAATATTTGTTGTTGATTTTAAAGTAGTCACAGATTATTTAACACCATGTTTTCTCGATGTATCACTTCATCATATTTCGCTGCAATAAACATTATTCATTTTTTAATAATCTGTGGTGACAATTTATTTACACGTGTCAGACGTCCATAATATTTTGCCGCCATAACTCGGATATTCACGCGCCAATTGTATATAATCTGTCAACTAATCAAATTACGATTTTGAATCTTATTTACATGTAAATTGGTATTTATTTGTGAAAAAGTGCATTGGATCTGTTTAAGAAGCTCGTCTAACGTAAATTGTTTCTTATTTTAATGTTTACTAATAACATATTCATGAGAGCGGACATAACTATTTTTAAAATCGTTAAGTTGGGTATTTTAACTGTTTTATTTCGTTTCGTTTTCGATTCTTTCATACGAATAGTCGAATTAACGATCGAGTAGTCAATGATATATTGGATTATGGTAATACAATTAAATAGTATTAGACTAATGTGGAAGCGAGTTGACATGGCGCATTTCTAAGGTAAGGTATAGTTATAGTCATAATAAGTGTCTGACATTTTAAATAGGCTGTTTTATTATTTTTTAATCTGTGCTTTCATCTAAAGCAACATGCTTCCGTTGTTACCGTTTAAAGCTATAACATTTGAATGGTTGTCTTATTTAAGTAAAATGTTATATGTTAAAATGTAATTTGAAAGACTTTCCGAATGTCGTTGCTACGACTAACTGTTGCTCGCGGCTTCGCACGCATTCGTTTTTTATCTTCCTCGCTGGACATTTTTGTAACTTGATTTCAGGTATAATAACTTAGAATTAAAATATTTAAAAGTCGTTATTGGTTGCTATGGTAATCAAGTTACGTAACAACATGTCAAAAAGATGTTATTGGCGTGTCATACATTATCACTGCAACTTTATTAGATTTTATTTTCCCTGGAGAGGTTTTTTGGGCATAAAAGGTACCCTATACCTTTTTCTGTATCCCTGACAATATGTGCAAAATTTCAGATCGGGTGAATAGTACTTGTGAAAGTGTAGCAAATAAACGTACTCAAACTCCCATTTATAATATTACTACCTAGGATTAGCAAGTAATATCACCCCTACGTGTGTTGCCCTCTATAATAATTTTATATCTTTCTTTTGAATTACAATAAAACGTGTATATATTTAATTTTTATTTTTCAAATGACAAAGATGAATCAAAAATTTGCTGCGTGATCTTTTATTCTGATCGAAGATCCCCTTTTCAAATCGATATTTGTTCTGCAGGTTGCAAATCATTTTTCAAGAGATCAGTGCGAAGGAACCTGACGTACTCCTGTCGCGGTAATAGGAACTGTCCGATCGATCAGCACCATAGGAACCAGTGCCAGTACTGCAGACTGAGGAAATGTCTCAAAATGGGCATGAGGAGAGAAGGTGAGTCGATTGAAATATTACCATATCGATTAATTCGATTCGAGAAAAAAATCGATTCGATTCTATTTTAAAAAAATCGATACCGTTACGAAGAAAATTTTACTAACCACATATTAATTTGTTGTTGAAATGATTTCAGTTGAATATATACATACATATATACTAACAGCCATGCCTATATTGAGACATTTGAATGTTATGTTATTAAAGTTTTCTTTTTTGTCCTCCGGTACATAACTTTGTCCTGTAAGTACTATGTAATATAAGTTTTATAATACACTTGTATATTTAACTCCGAATGTTTTTCAGTGACATCTACTTAGGTACTCTATTTAGGGGACGCCATTTTTAAACTAATCTTCAAATAGGTTAGCTTTGTTATGTCAATGATTCGTTAAGTATACAATTTGCTATCAGTTTAATATGCCTAGAGAGTTTATAAACTGACGAAGGTCACAATAAGCAGTCTATTGCAGTATTTTACATCGCTTTACAACTTGTGGTGTCAATTATTCCGTCACCACAGGTTATTTTTTTTCTCGACCTTCGTAATGTGAATTCTCTGAGCTGCGTTTAATTTAATAATTCTTCATTATTCAACACAAAAACAAAGTTTAAAGTGCGCGTCGATTGTCGCAAACGTAATTAGTAAATTCCATTAATCTTGCCGAGTCATTAGTTGGACATCCGCCCAAGGGCATACTCTAAATAACTGTTTGATCGGTTATGTGCCGTAATAGGTTATTATTACTCGGGAATTAATATGGATGGTTATTGTTTTAAAGACAGATTTGATTAATGATATTGTCGGCGGTTTGAATTAGCCGGCTCGAGTAAACTAGCCATCGTGCCGCATACTTAATACAAATGTAAACTAGTAAAAACACTAGATACTGCAGTGTAATGATATGCTGTGACATTGGTCGGAATATGACACGAGACAAGAGAATTCTTAAACGATGTAAATTATCGTTAAGAACTCTATGTAAAATTGTGGCAGCGGCCGCCAAATGCGATATGCTCGGCACTTGCTATAAAGATGTGATATTCACGATTTTTTTTTAAATAATCATGAACCGTGCGCTTCCTTTCAATGGTAGTAGTGTTTGGAGGAAAATCTACCCTTCGTTACATTATTGATGAGTTTTAGCACGAACATATTTCTCCAGGAAAGCAGTAAATAACTAAGTAATTAAATGATCTACCGTTGTTTAAATAGGCTAGGTTAGTTAACACAATGGTTATTACATAATATTATGTCACTTAAATTATATTTGAGAAATCGCACAACTGCCGTATTTCGTAGGCGTAGTAGTGGTAAAGGAGACCAGAAACAGGACTAGGTATATTTCTGGATATGTACCTACTAGTTCTATTTCGCCTAAATTTAAACTGTAACCAACATCTCCCTACCCTTTTACCACTCATGTGGGGTCGGCACAGTATTCATACTATATAGGTTTTGGTTACAGTTGTTATGGCCGGCCGCCTGCCAACCCTCCTCGGGAATACTAAAAAAAAACTAAATAAACTCAATACCAGTAATAATGTAACTTGCGAACAGAATCTCTTCCTTTAATAGTCACTGAATGTCACTAAACTCACGACCTTCCAAATGTCCGATGTTATAAAACGATGCCAAGGTCTTTTTAATCTTTGTAAGCGACTTTGAGCCTCTCAAATAACTTCAAACATAGAAAATGTCAACCAGTGTGTCCCACACGTTTACAATCTTTACGTTTTATTAGCACCATATAAAATGACTATAAAGCTCGTCTTGTAACTTTTTACGTGCCTTTATTTTTACGTCCGTGATGACGGAGATTTTACAATATCCCTATATAAAACAAACGCGCGTCGTTTAGAGTTAATAAGCAAGCAGTGACTACACTGAAGTTAATAGTCAGGAAAGTTATTACAGTTGTACATAATGTAGTTAAAAAGTTTTGGTAAACATACTAACTATTGGGCGTGGAGATTTGAAACTAAATTAAATTGCACAACGTGTGAAACCGCGGGGCTCAGCTTGTGTTACAAATAACCAATAGAAGTAAAATAAATACCAGTACGAACTCATCTTATAAAAATAACAATCTATAATGAAATTGGTATGTCAAGGGACTTATACAGTATCAAGCGCCATATTTAATACGCTTTTCCCGCTATTTTCAACCTTTAATTCCGCATTTTTAATCCTACAAAACGTTCTTTTTAAGAAATTTGAACAAAAATAACTTAAAACAAACAGTTATTTCAAGGCAGGTGTGATATTGTTGTGATAACCCGCTTAATATCCACGCGCCATTAGAACGGTCCGGGGTAAAGGTTGAAGAGTTCATATCAGAGGCGCCCGCTGCGTCCGCTGCGCCCGGCGGTTATCTCCGGCATTGTACACCTGTCAAGGAGATTCTCCTTAAGTGTGGTGTAAGAAAAAGTTGTGTTTAACATGCGTAGATAATCATTATTTTTTATAAGCAAACATTCAGTTTTAACAGTGGTAGAGCCCGCAACATCTGTTGCACGACTATGCCACCTTGACCGGTGAAGTGCCACGCCGTCACAGAAAACAGGCAAGTAGTAGAAATATTTGAGGAAATACTACTAGTAGAAGGGGATGGATTTAAAAGAAAATATCCTTTTTCTCTTTATTTCCACTTCACTTATTATTATTAGGTGAACCGCTTGCTAGTTAGCAACTTTCTACTATTATAAAAAGTCTTTCACTGCTTACATACAACTCCACCACGTGTTGCCAAAAAGTCCACTGTCTATTTAATTTTAAATTCATTTTTACTTAATTTTTCATACATCGAAGTGGGTCAAATTTTTAATCATCGGATGATGGTTCCTGTGATGCGATTTTTTATACTTGTCAAAAGTCAAATATTCAGCACAAAAGATCTGTACAATATTAGTTGTACCATCGCAAAACATTAACAATGACCCAAACAAAATAGATAAAACGGTCGCAACCTCCGGAAAGGACAAGGTAACCCATTGCTCTCAATTCAACCCTTAAGTACCCCATTACACCTCGACCCCGTCGCTATAGCACATCTCGCAACAAACGATTTGTTTGATGTCAACAAACAAAAGAAAGGTGAAATCGTATCGGACTCCCGACACCTTCCGAGATTAACTGTTAATAGAAAGGAGTAAAAAAACGTCCTTTGTCGTTAATCGTCTTAGCGAGTCGCCGTGACGAGAACAGGAACTTTTTATCTGTGCTATATTGTTTAAAGCTGGTAGGTGTGTTACTTTAAACGTTCAAAGTTTAGCGGTTCAAAGGACCCATTGATGCTATGAAATGCATTTGATTATATCACTGTGATCTGTTACTGATAGTATTTTTTACTTGTTTCACGATGTTTATTTTGTGACAACCCTAAAATGGACATGACAACCCTGTAGTGGTCAGCGGTCTTTTATTCGGAGACAAACTCTTTTGTTTGGTAGCAAACAAAACATTTGCCAAATCTTATTTTTGTAGTTATTTGAGTTGAGCGAGCCCGTTTAATATTTTATTACGTAACGTATGAATCGTGACTTAAATTTTCTTAAACCAGACCTTGTTTAAACTGTTGCATTTCTCGGTAAGTTTTCTTGGCAGACATCAGTGTTAAAATCTAGTGGACAGTTTTACTAATCGGTTTACAACACATTTTTAAGCCTTCAAGTAATTTATAAATATTATAAATATGGCCAGAGATTTCAAAGATGAGATGAATTGTCTTCATTTTAATTGCCAATTTCCGTTGCCATTTTTTAGCTGTTCAATAAAAAATTAAAAAAATATATATATTTATAAATGTACCAAATCAAACAATGTACAATAACCGATTGATTAATTAACAACATTAAGGAACCAGTTTATTAAATAAGTGAATAAAAATATGTCTAAACAAAGGGTCCCGGGTTCGTACGTCACTCGTGCAGAACAATGGCCGCCACAGGCTTTTGTTCCGCGCACATCAATCACCGCTCTTTTGTTTGCCAGTATCTTAATAACTTCTATACCGGACCGGTCATTTAGAAACGTTTTTGGTACTTTTAGCAAACCCCTGAGACAGATTTGAGTGTTACTCGTGTACAGTACAGCCACAGTGTGGCCAAAGTGAAGACACATGTGACCTAAGTATGATGACGCCACAGCGTGCATTTTCGCTCATACTGTGTAGAACAGTCGGCAAAAGTCTTACAAGCCTAGCTGGGTAATATATATTGTAGCTTGGAAGCTGTTATTTATTTTTATTTAGTATATTTATTGAAGGTGTTACGTGAGCGGGCGGATTGCCTTATCTTCTTGGTGTTATCCAAGCCTCATGTTATTGTACTCGCGTTGTAATGTATTTTCTATACATATATGAAATATTTTGATTGATTGCAATTTAGAGATCAAATCACTAGGATTACAGAGATGCTATCCTTAAGAAGGTTAGGCGTGACTTTGAATGGTAGGATTAAAAATAGCTATAGGGAAGTGACTCTTATATATTTAAAGTACAGCAGATATGTATGTGTAAAATCGTGGCGAGGCACTTATACTGTCAAATGTCAGTTATTTAGGCAATATTTTATCACAATAATAATAACGTTAAACTGTACATGAAAGGGATTAACTAACAGTGTGCAAACCGTGCACAATATGCGTGTCCCGTATAGTATATAGTAAGTATTTTAAGACCTGTCAAAAGCGTCATCCGCGTGTAGTTCCCAAGGGCGCAAATTACGGCAATGTTTGCATCGCTTATTATTGTTCACAATAAGGGCCTAGCGCACGCCTCTGCGGCAAAGGGCACGTCAAAGGAATTCGCGTTGCGTTCTGAGGAGGGTGTTTGTGTCTTCCAGGTGTGACCATTGTTGACCAACTGACCGTACGCCTTGGGGTCTGTTTGGGTCAGCACTGTCTAGTACAACATTGTAACACCGTGAGAAATGCAACGTTGTGTGATTACTTACTCGACACTACTTGAACTGAGGTTTGGCGTAGGAAACAAGCAAGACATTCGCGCTATAGTAATATTGCCCTCATCTTTAATCTACCAGAGAACCGTATTTATTATCATAATAAAAAGATCAAGGAAAATTCAAGTTAATTTTAGTTTCACACTGTAGATCTAAAAATAAATTAATAAAGGATCGCGCCAAATGGGAAACCTTGATCTCTGCCCACCCCTCTGTGTTACGAGTGTGAGCTCATACGCTATTATTATTACTATCTAAAAATAAACAATTTGGTCTTACACAGATTGTTTATATTTTGAGCTATTAGCCTATACTAGCGGTCGATCACCGAAAAGTCAGATAATTCTAGGATTACACCCGCTGTACAATCGTGTCGACAATCAGCGGTACAGTCACAGTTAAAAAACAGCTCCGTGAACGCGATACCCACTCTGTCTCCGGCGTCACTCCCGCGAGATATTATCGTTTCTAGTGAGCATAACTGTGACATGCTCCGTACGGGCCTTCGAGTTTAATGGTCGAAATTCTTGGAAAAACTGTACCGACCAGCCGCTACCATCGTAAAGATACCATCGTACGTACATAAAGAAACACATTCCCACGATACGAGTCGCGAAAAAACACCCGATTTGTGTACCTACTTACCCCTTGCCGGACATCGGTCAGTGAAAACATTAATTAAAAAATAGACAACAAATCGACCGGTTCTGTCGACCCACGTTCGCCAATACGGTTTTAAGCTAATTATATTTCCGCACGTTTTGTGTCCGACATTTGCATTTGAATTGGGGAAGGCCATAATAGACGTAAAGAAAGGTGAACGAAGCAGGTAATGCACAAATATGGTCCCTCGAGTCAATAGCAGTTTGAAACCTGATAGTTTTCGACAACAACCATTAGCGAAGACTACAATGAACTGTATTAAATTTCTAAAGCAACGAGGAAGACTGCGGTTTTGTGCAGATGATAAAATTAAAACAAAATTTTAAAACGATAACGTTTTTGTTTCACGTGATATATACACGCCCCGGCTTCGCACGGGTAGTTCTCCACATAAACTTTCATCCCCTACATTAAACCTTTAAGGTTCTAAGAAATAACTTGCTAACGTAATAACAGAAATCTTTACAAAATTTGAAGTCTCCAGGCCAAGTAGCCCTACTTTGTGTGCGTTAATATATCAGTCAATCCGTTCCTTTTTTTATATTATCTTATCTATATGCTAAAGCATTTATCTAACCAAGTTTTAAATAGTTACTAATTAGTATTTAAATTAGTAATTAACTCGGCTTAATTATGACAAATTTATTTTCGTTATCTTTACTAATCTAAATAACTAACTTTCAGACCTTAACGGAGACTATTTTATATAGAATTTATTTGGGTTTAGTGAATAACCTCCGTATCAATCTTGCACAAAAAATAAATATCACATCTAAATATAAAATTTGATTAAAATTTTATATTTAGATGTATTACGTTAAAGCCGTTGAACAAGAATCGCTCGCTTTATATAACAAGATTTGAACTTTATTACCATATATTTTAAATTGAAATTACTCAACATTTAATTATAGGTTCGTTACGATTACATAACCATATGATTTTATTTAAGCAGCATCGACAAAAGCCATACGAATGCGTAAGAATCTCAGATTAAAAAAAAGTAAGTAGCAAACGAGCGTGAGATATCCAGTACTATCAATCAAGCGGTGATTTATATTCAGTGGGATGATGTATGGCCGGCGACCTGGGCCCCAAGCCCGTCCTACGAAATATCCCTTAATTAACTTTTTTTTGCTTTAAATTCTGACAGACGCCTTCATCTCAGAAACGAAATTAACAAAGGGAATACTACTGAATTAACAAATTACGTTAATCAATAGTTTTATGAATAATAACTTCAATTATATGTTTTAATGTTGGGTTCCACTGTATAAGTACTATTATTTTCGCATTGACCATTACTTAGAAGACATAAAAAAGACGTTTGCTAAAAATTTTTACTCGGCCTTAGGTTAACAGTGGGTTTACACTGCTGGAAACGTTCACATAAAACATATTGACATCTCAGTTTTTTTTCAAAGAGAAAGACAGAGAGAAAACCTGTATTACACGAGATTACGCCAGTGGAAACCAATGGTAATAGGCTCATGTTCATATCACAATACATATATCTGTTTACCTCGTTTAAGTAGGCTTAATAATATAAAAAACAATCCGATTCTAAATATTATTGTGTTCCCTAATGACATCCAAACGAAATAAAGAATATTAAACACGGATGTTACTTTGCAATTGCGCGTTAAATATTCTAAAGCTTAAATAAATAAAATAAATCAATATACGGTCCGCCCGTAACCAAGAGGAGCAGGCAGAGATTATGGATTTCCATTTGGCGCGATCCTGGCACACCTCTCTCGCTTCTTCTACATCCATACATCTCGTCGGTCGGTCATCCACGCATACAAGCTCGTCGGTTACGGATACTTACGAGTTACGCAATTTACCAAATTGGGTTTTGACAATTTTATATGTTGGCCTCAGATTTAGCTAGAAAAGCCACTTGTTATATATGTACATTTATTATCTAAAATAAAATCTGGGTCCTGATCAAATAACAGATGAGGATAAGAGTTTCTTAAGCCGTATCTTAGACCATAAATATCTAACTAGAAACTGGCTGAATACATGGTCATCAAAAATAAAAGGTAAAATATAGTTATTAAGTAAAATATACAGCCATGAAAGGCAACCAAATAGAAGAATACCAGTCGAGATTAAACAAGTTTCTTGAGAATTTCACACTTCGGTATGCGGAATTTTATCAATAAATAACTATCTTATACAATCATAGACAACATTTCATCTGTTTATTAAATTAAAGTGTTAGCATATGATTTGTCTGCATTAACATAAATATACTAGCCACGTATAAAATTACTAAATAAATTGATCGACCAAATATTGAGTCATATAGAATACAGTTTCATAGTAAGTAGACCATTAAGAAAAGATGAATCTACATTTTAATATTAAGAAACGATAATCTTGGCGACCTGCACAACCAACAGACGTGACGTAGAAGTATTTTGCGTTTCTTCTTCCTTTGATGGGATAGGTGATGGAGATCCAATCATGGGGATTCTCATTCCCTTTCTTTTACTTCTCTCTTTGCTTTTAATACTGTGGATATGGTTTGTTGCAAAGGCAAAGTACAATGGTGGTAATCAGTTGACATCAAGTGAACAACTTGCTCGCTTCCCTCATTTTCCATAAAATGGTATAGACATGTCAATTAAAAATACGTCATTAACGACTATCGGGTATGAGTGTGATTTATATAAATAGAATGTTAAGATTATTATCAAAAATCAATTATACAAGAGAAATATTACTAGCATAACTACTTTGCTGTACTTGCATCGAAAATATTAATCATTTACAAACTTCAGCGGTGTCTGTAAAGGTTAGACGATCCTCAAGAAACTAGCTTGGCCTAGTTTAAAAATAATTAATTAGGTATATTACTAAAAAATAATTAATTTTAATTATTTATATATCGGTAATTTATTAATTTAAATATTACTAAAAAATATTTTCGTTTTTTAATCGGATAATACAAAGTTTCCTGACAAAAACTATCGACTCGAGCGGCTGGGCCACGCAATCATAAATGTAAAGAGAGGAGCAAAATCCGTATCATTATAGCAAGTCGAGATAAATTCTAAAGGTTCATCATTCAAACACCGGCCGTATAGCACGTCAAAATACTCACCTACAGGGGGTTAGTTCGATTGCCGGTGCAAGCGAGGCGGGAATCGAAGCTGGACCCCCGCAGTTCCGCAGCGCGCCTAACGAACTATGGCCGTGATTTATGCGCGCGCGCACCATTACCTCACCGGTTCTAATTCGTTTATGACGTGTGATGGTGTTCCGAGAAATATTGCTATATTAAATACTTTCCTTCGACTTATCTTCACGCTAGTATTTTAAAGGGTAGAGTTACATTTTATATCCACGAATAGGCAAAACGAGCTTGACATTTATGTACAGTGACACTCAGTGTTTAAATTTACAAGGTTTTGATCATCACTCATATGTATGTTCGAATCCCAGTGGGTTACAAGTTATTCGATTGATCATCAACATCAATAGCCAGCTAGATGTGCGCCAACTCCAAGAAGCTTCACAAAGATTGGTTCCTTTTGCTTCTAATAGCTTTAGTCGCTTTACAGTTAGTAAGTCGCTCTTTTGCTTTTAATAGCTTTAGCAAAATCGATGAATTTTTAAAAGATTATCACGATTCTAAATCTTATTGAAATGATGTCTTTGTTAGTTTAGTATTAAAAGAAACGTTAATGTTTCTTTTAAATAAATAAAATCGAAAGCGTCAACGACATGAGAGGTTCCAAGTAGAAATTATGTCTTCTAAACAAGGCAGAGTCCAATACTATTGGATCCAATATTCTTACTACAAAATATATATAAATAGAAATTTATTTATCACACATTATAGAAATTTATATAATTTGTTTTATGTCTTAACTCAGTTCAAAATTATTTATATTCAGAATCGCATAAACAGTTCGTCTATGTTTTGATATATTGGACGGAAATAATCATTTCAAAGAAAAAGTTAATTTATGCAGCGTCGATTAGTGACACTTACAAAAAACTATCACATTAAAGTCCGTGTGTTGACCTCCGAAATGTAAAGAAAAAAATTTAAGTACCTAAAAGTAGTTTTATAGTTAGAATGTGACCTAAAATTAAAAGGATATTATGACGAGATATGAGTCAGCTTTACCTAGGTATAGGTATTGGTATGTATACATAGTAAAAAATATGGAAATTTTTCTTGATTCTTGAAAAAACTTGATTTCACGTAAGTAAAACTTGATTTCAATTCCCAATAATGATTGTAACGGTAATGTATGGCATAAAAATAACTATATGTCAAAAAGAAGTTATTCTCGTGTCAAATAGCGTTACCATGGCAACCTGTATGAGGTTTTATTATGCTATCCCTGGGGAGGTTTTTTCGGGTAATAGTTCGGTATGTTATTTTCTTTAGCCCTTACAACGTGCGTTACAAAGCGTTACAAACAAACAAACATTTGCATTTATGATATTAGTTAGTGTAATTGTATATAAGGACACAGAAAAAAAAACGGTGGTCTAGGTGAGAGACACACGCGGTAATGCTACTACCGCGTTTGTCGTTCAACTAAGACAAGCGGTAAGGAACTCAACAATAATCGAATCCAAATCTATTTGATTACAGTAACGTAAATTATAAAAAGGTCTAACTCATTGATTTACATTTTAGTTAACTCTGAGCAAAATGCAATTTATTTCTAAAAGCCGTATATCTCCAAGAAATTCCTTACAAGTGAAATTTTCTCACAGTCAAGCCGGAGACGCTATAATCTCGCATACCTAGAGAGTAATGCACGTTTTGTATGTATATTGGTTACTACGTTACTAGTTCCCGACAAACCTGTCGGTTCAGTGCTGCCCTCTGTACCGTACCTTCATATAACATTGTATCTATCCAAGACGCGTAGTTTCACTCCGACCGTCTAATTTTAATGGGGAACTTGGAACACGCAAATGGTTGAGCTTTAACGGGAGTTTCTCAAATTTACGATACATTTATTGACGGAGAGTGCCTTTTTAAATATACATTAAAATACATTTCTAGATCAATAGCCGATCAATATCGCGTTAAGTGGAATAAAAATCGAAGTTTATTAACGTATAATGAAGAAAAACACGATATACAAAACTAACCTCCAACGACGCACGCTAATTTACTATGCAAACTTGTTGATGGCTCAATAAAGCGTACGTTTACAGTCTACATTGGTGATAATTTTAAAGCGACACAAACACCGGCGGCTATGTTTCCAACACAAATGCCTTTACCGAATCCAACTGACTAAAATACTGAATGATTTTGTGACAAATAACTGCCGTTTGTATTATGGTTGCCTCAATCACGGATTTGTGACCTTTAAAATAAGTCAATGATATTTTTAGGGGAGACAACCTTCAATTGAGGACGATTAGGAGGAATCTATAGTTCCAATGAATTGAAGTAAATTTTAACCTAAAGGTGTCATCATTAATCTCGCAATACCAATAATAAACTAAGTTACGTTTCATGAAATAAACTACAATTTTTTTTATGGAATAAGGTGGCAAACGAGCAAGCGGATCACCTGATGTTAAGTGAACGCTACCCATAGAAATCCACAACAAGCACATATGTTGCAGATGCGTTGCCTACCTTTAATGGACAGAGGAGGGCATAAACAGGAATAAGGATATTTCCTTTTCCCCGTTACCCCTCCCCGTCCAATCCTCTTCCCGTTCCCATCCTATCCTTATGAGGAAAGGGTGGGAAGGGGAAGAGGACTGAAATTAGGCTTCCGCAACCTCACTCATCAGACGAAACGCAGAATACTTCTACTTCACGCCTGTCTTCTGTGGGGTCGTGGTATTTCACCGGTAGAGCCGGCCCGTTCGTGCAACAGATGTTGTTGTTGCAGGCTCTACCACTGTTAAATTAGAGTATATTAAAATAGTAACATAAAGTAAACAAATGTTATTTATATACGTACATGAAATACTTCCTTCGTGAAAAATCTTGTTTGACAATTACTACTTTATTAAAATTAATAACACAATTTTTCGTATAATTAAGTTTACTAAGTTTTGTTTTATTATATAACTAGCTGTCGCCCGCGGCGTCGCACGCATACGTTCCTTAACTTCCTCGCTCGAAATAACTTAGAATTGTAGATAAATGTCAAAAGTTGTCATTTTCTCTGTGAATTTTGTACCTTCAAGAAACAAACGGGACATACCGTATCGTATTGGAATTCATCTAGCGTATCATCTGTGTGTCTGTTGCGTCCGTCACGTGACTCATCATCGTGCTTGAATTTCGTGAGGTCACAGTTTAGTATAGCGGTCCGGGCGCCCTGCGGTCGTGAGAGAACGAGATAGCTGTATCGACGGTCGCTGATGGTAGAGTGGTAGAGTAGCACTCTCTCGACCGTTCCATGACCCCGCGACTAATAACATATCTGCAAGCGTATTATGATTATCGCGAACCTTCGTTGCTCTGTGGTCAGTGACTTATTGCATACACATTATTTTACTATAAACTAGGTGTTCGTACCCGGCGTTGTCTGGCTCCATTTCAATTTACAACAATAATAATAATATACATTTTGGATAGTATACTTTGAGATTTGAAAAAAGTATTAAAATCGATTCGGTAGTGTAAGAAGTTATATATTCAACGTTTTCTTGGTAGTTTTTTTTATTGCGTTTTATGTAATATTTAGGTACGAATATACATAGTGTACATGTGTAAATATAACTTTTTTGTGAATGGAATAAATTAAATTATGTGGCGGTTTTCTGAACATAAGATCCAAATTGATTGAATTGCAAAATTATGTAGTAATTTGTTGGTGCGCGTCTGGTCATATCAATCGTAGATATCTCGGTGGGCGGTTCGAAACGCCGTTGACACCTACTTTCCGTGATGCCAAACGTTTCTTTATTAGCATATCATTTCGCGTCAGACTCCATCATTGGTGGACGCCTCTACGTCGCACACGAGTTAACCGAGCAATCATTCACTCGCCATTCCTTAAATTTCGAAACGTCGCTTTCTACCACGTACAACACAAACGAATCTCTAATCTGTGTATTAGTGACGATATTTCTAGGTGTCGTAAAACTCGAGAAATTCCTAATGATATCAAAACACACCGTTAGAGTAACAAAAGGCGAGACGCTTCACCATTTGTCGACTGCGCCGGGGCGACATTCGGTCGCGTGCTGCGCCGTTTGAAAAATGTCCGACATAAATAACGGATTATCAAGTTGTATCAAGACGTAGCGAGATAGCGGCTAACAACTAAAATAAATAGGCGAACGGTAAATGAAGCTGTGTAACACATTTACGTTTTGAAGCGTCGGCATTCGGTACGGACATATACACGGGTGGCCGTACTTCAAGCGTTTTTCTTGAACTTGATAAACACTTAAATTCCCTCTTCCAGTGTAAACCTAACACAGGAATAGGGATTTTTTGAAAATAAAGGTTTTTCACGTTAAAATTTGTAATTTCCAATTTTTTCCAAAAAATATTTTATGTTACATTACCTTATAACATCAGCTAACCATGTTATACGTCACGTCCCTTTTTTTGCACAAATTTACGATTAAAGTTTAAAAAGTGTAATGGCCGCCATGTATATTAAATTACATTTGTTTGTTAACAAAAATTCTATCTTACTATGAAACAAGGTATATGAAATATGTCACTTAGATTTTATAACCCCTAAAACAAAGACCCAGAATTATAAAATAATTAATTTTATAAATTAATTATGAAAACTCGCTTATGTTCTTTTTCTACAGGAATCACTCTATCGTTATACAGAGATATACCTACTCTTTGGTTAAGTATTTTCATCCATAACTCTTTATACGACAGCAAAATTTGATTTCCTTATCTATTTTCTTTTCAATTATAGTATAATATATTTTAAAGAATTATATCAAAAAATAAGCATAAACAAATTTTTTGGTTTATTAAAGATAAATAATATAAATATTTATATTTAAAAAATCAGGACATTATAAATTCGCTTCCTCTTCCGCTACCCGCTGCCATTCGGCACACACCACTCCGAGATATATGGCGGCACATGCCTCAATGTATCTTTCCAATCTCGTAAGAGAAGTAACGACCCTGATACCACGCAGCATCGGGGATGTCCCACTTAATGGACCTATTAATTCCTTGTTCTTTTTTTTTACCTTTTCCCTAACCTTTTTAAAAATTATATTTGAGCTTACACGTTCTAATTTGTATTACAATGTAATTATCGTTCAAGACATATTTTTATATGTTAATTGATCAATAACTATAGGTTTTAAACACTAATTGGGTCCAGATGTAATTATCAATACCTGGAAGTATTGATTTAAAAGATAGATACTCAATATAAAATTAAAGTCATGTTAATTAAAAACGCATACATTATGAGACAATATTTATACAGGTTGTTGTTTTTATTTGTCGAATTATCTTTTTTTTATTTCTTTATTTAGTTAAATATATAATGGAAACAAAGTAAAGGTATTCAGTAAGTCTTCAGTTCATTGATGCTACTTCACATATAAACAAATTTGAAAAAAACTAAACCAACCGTGACAAATCAAGACAATATCGTCGTGACAATTTCTCAGTGGTAGACTCCGCAACAACAATGTTGCACTAATGGGCCGGCTCGACCGGTGAAATACCACGACCGCACAGAAGACAGGCGTGAAGTAGAAGTATTCTGAGCTCCGTCTAATGAGCCAGGTGCCGGAGTCCCAATTTTAGTCCTCTTTCTTTTCCCATCCTATATCCTTATAAGGATAGGTTGGGAAGGTGAAGAGGGTCGGAAGGGGAGTGGATAAATGGGGAAAGAGGATATATCCTCATATCTGTCTATCCCCTCCTGGATCCATTATAGGTAGGCTACGCGACTCATTTGTGTTGCGGATGCGTTTGAGTGGCGGTCACTTACCATCGGGTGACCCGCTTGCTCATTTGCCACCTATTTCCATAAAAAAATCAATGAATACTTGAAGACTTAAATATTAATTTATATCCCAAACAAATTGAACAATAGTTATAATATTTCCTACAAATAAAATCTAAATTTATATTATTTAATTTCTATAACATATTAATAAAACAAACACCGTAATGACCACCAATTTGTTTTATAAAATTAGAACGGGGTCGTCACATTCAAAGCACGTCAATAGCTGTCCGACGATCGAATGGTTATTGCTAGAACCTGTTTCATATCCTCGGAACGGTCCTTCCTAATAATTACTCAAGCATTCGCAATTACTGCGAGTGAATTAGTTAAGACTTGTTAGTGATAATATCTGCTTTTGTATATAAAAAGTTGTCCTGCAAGATACTAACTGCGTAAGAAATCATAAACATGGTTACAGGATAAAAAATAAATAAAAGAATAAAGCGTTTAGCAAATAGCAACAAAACATAGTGTCATCTCAGGTTTTTTTAAAGAGAAAGATAGAGAGGAACCTGTATCGCGACAAGTTTATACGTCAGTGGTAACCCACGGTTACACTAACCTATTCAAAATAGCATTAGAGTCATATGTGACGTTGTCGCCCACTTCTTTACTGCTCTTTTGCTTGAATAGTAACGGACGAAGCTTTAGATAGTCATAAACAATTTTTTATGTACAAAAGTTTGTGTCGCCGTTGTGATGACATAGGCCACAGGTCTCATGTTATAGTACATGAGTAGTAACTAACTATAAAAAGCTAAGTTGTGTTAAACAGTGGAACTGCAAGTGTACTACGGCATCTCCGACACGACAAATCGTTTCCTCCACGAAATCTATGTCAAGAGCAAAATTATGAGCTTGTCAAATACAGACCTTTTACGACTAAACCTTGCTATTTGACAATAAAGTTTACTTTACATTAACCGACTGAGATAAATGTAGTTAGTTGTCGATTTTGTACGTCGTATGAATTACACCAATTTTATACCATAAACTAGTACTTTACTGGCTGTCCACGTAAATGGGTCAAGCGTGATGTGGTTTCACAAATTATTTAAAACTTTGCATATTATAATTTTAATAAATATGATGATCTGTTACTTTAAAGAAAAAATGGACGAATAACAATTCGGACGGAGTTTATGTGACTACAAGATTTCCTGTAAATTACATTTTAGTTAACTTTAAACTTGAGACCTTATTTTTGAGTTTTAAAATATAAATAGAATGTTGTAAGATTTCATATTTTTTTAAAATGCAAATACATGGTACAGCGCGATTTCGGTATTCAATATATTTATTACCGTTTAATACCTTTAAACTTGGAAACATTCCTCTGATTGTTTTATGTTGTGTACATTACCTACATATTAATAAAATCTTCAGGTTATATATCTTCTTTCTTATATCTACTACACCGAACAATTTATAGGTTACCTTTCTAAGTACTACATCGAATAAGAACTGTTAACAAAATTTACAATTTTTTATTCATCCGTATTTTATTTGTAGTTATTAATATATAAAGCAAAATATAATTTCTGTTGGTTATTAAAACAACAAAATTATTAAATAATTGATATTCATGTCTTGCATCTATTAAAACTTTATTTAAAACAAATATTAATTTCAACGCGTTACTCAACTGACAAGGTACATTATGAGCTTTCAAGAGCATTTAAAATTTAAAAGATAATTAGTTTCTAAGCGATATTAAACAATCGCTTTGTCCGAGCGGTCATCGATTGTAGATAGTGATGTTCCGATCCGAGACGCGATGTATCGACAGATAGCGTAATGACGCGCTATTAGCGAGGTGTCGACGCGGCGTGGGAGAGAACGCGGCCTACATTCGTTAAACCGGACAATAGTGATGGGTAGTGTACAACATAACTATTTGGTATAAAGCAATGATATTTTATACTATAGATATGATCTTATAAAATCACCGCTCAAAAGTTAAAAGACAATGACACCAACATTTACACATGTCAAATGGTGGAAAAGGATAGGATAATGTTTGTCACTTAAACGTAAATATGAACACATGACGTAAGGCAAAGAATATGCGTCCCAATTTGGGACGCTTTCGAGTCTTCACCATTCGACCACTATTGCATATCTGCTACTTTTGTATTATAATATCATACATATAAAGTAAAGATCTGACATTATTTTTGAAAGAAATTTACTCTATATTAAAGAAATATTAGAAAAATATACGAACAGATTCATTGACAAACTGCGAGAAAAACAGTTTGTGATATTTATATGCTGTAAAAACATAAGTAATTATTAGATTACATTCCATATATAGACCAATCAGCATTGCGCATTTTGTCAGCGATCAGTCTAGGTCCTTTTGATCCGAACAGCGTAGGTGTTTTACTCACATACTTAATTTTTTGTCTTAAGTCAAATTAACTAAGATATAACCAAGAATCTCAAATTTACACAATAACATGCAGTAAGATTTGTGTATCTATCAGTATTCTTCTCCATTGTATATCAATTTATAGTCTGTATTTCTGTTTCGTTTATAATCCTGACCAGCATCATACATCACTATCGTCTAATCACAACCGCAATTACTCTAATTCAGACGGAATTATTCTGTAGCTACGTAACACTTTAATTGAATTGTTGGTGTGAGACGAAGCCATAATTTGTAGAGGTATGTTCTAATGATCGTTTCCCGATATACATGAATTTTGTATTCACATTTTAAAATTATTAGAAAGGTAAAGTTTAAGGCCTTGGAGAGTGCATTAAATTTGATGATAATGATATTAGCGCTGCAATAATATCTACAAAACCGATACTTATCGATAAAATTGCTAGCCTAGGCTAAGCTAAGCCTTTCTAGAATTATTTTCTTTATTTTACGAGTAAAGCCTTGCCTCTAGTGGTCGAACGTCTTGTAATCTGACAGTAGCTTCCTTGAATCTTCTGACTCCTTTACACTAAAATGTGATTGGCCAAATTTTTTCTCGATTTATGCCACTAGGATTATTCTCAGCTATTAATATCCCAAATCCAAATGGATTGAAAATAGGGAGGATAAAATTTCTATGTGAAGAATTGCCCACCAATTTTCAACGTTACGGTTGAGAAATCACGCCATGTTCTTATCCACATTTTATAAATAACTGTACGAAAACAACTTTATTAAGCATTACGTTTTTTCATCATCGACTTGAAAGACAAAAAAAAACATCGAAGCGCGTGCCTTCGCATTCGAGTCGGCGTGCTGTCAGTCGTTCCCGCCAAAAAACGTGTACGCACGAAATGCCAAGCGCGCCAGACATATTTCTTGCGTTCTGGTTAACTTTAATGCTTTGAGCTATTGCATATTGGAGTGATATAAATATAAAAACATTTTAACACATCTTATATGAACAATGTAAATGAATTATATTTAAAAAGCGCATAGACAGTGATTTCTACGTACATCAATATTCTTGGTAAACGATATAAATAGTAACATATCTACGTGTTTTAATTAACAAGACAATATCATCTAATCTATAACTACGGGCTTTTCCTGTTGTTTAAATGATAATAAAACTGTTGAATGTTACGGCTCATGGCAGAAACTATCAGCTAATCTTCAGACCTTTGCGTTTATTCTAAAGTAATCTACTGCCTGTCCAGGGGTGCTCCTATTTTTTCAAAACTAAAAACACCACGCGAATACTGATGGTTACATTTTCTTATATCTTAAGCATTACTTCACTGTGTAAAAAAACAGCTATGTAACAGCAGCAGTAATCAACGATATTTTATACTACATATATGTTATACGCGTACAAAATCACCGGTTGAAAATGTTCCAAAGACAGTAAGCGCTCATAAAAACACATAAGATACACCCGATAATAAAGGCATACAAATAATGTTCTATCATGATTAGTATTATATTTATTTTACCAATTAGTTCACAAAATCGAGCCACTAACATTCTTAAACGGAGTCATCTTTTACACCTGTTCAACGAGAGGCAAGTCGTGACTTAAAATGAATCGATTTAATACGACTTCACTTGATCTCGGCGACACGGCGCGCCGTTGTCACGGCTTTTAGTCGAAAAAAAACAACAAACCATAGACAAAATAAAAAAAAACATTCACTGTGTAAATTGCTAAATAACACTTCTTGGTTCGACATCTGGTATTTATGGACGTTAAGAATTAATACGTTTTTGTGAAAAATGCTTTATGAGTTTAGAATATCTTCGTAATAATGAATACTGTTATACAATAGTAATTTAAGAATGTTTTAAACCTTGCATATTTCGTAATTCGGTTGTCCTTTCACTTTTTTGATGTCCCGTCACGTCATATTAGTAAAAAAAATCACAATTGTTTGTTCTGTCTGTAATAATTTTGTTTTATAATTAAATCAACTGTATTTTGCTTTGTTTTTTCTCACAATTACGTGCAATTAGATATATTAATGATATTTTACAATAAAGTCATGTTAAGAGGCGTTAAATTCTAGTAAAAAGCCTCTCCTCACAATTCCATATACATATATAATATATATATGGAATTGTGAGGAGAGGCTATACCCATATTTAAAAAAAAAATCAATTGATATTACTGCCTTTACTATTTCCGAAATGTAAAATAACTTTAAAAAACACGTACAATACCGCGAGGCTATCATAGCGGGCAATAGAGGTCAAATTCTAGCCGGTCACCAATTTAAATCGCATTAATAGAAATTACACCAGGCCGGAGCTATGTTAAATCGTTGCATGAACAGCACTCGGCGGGACAACTGTAATCAAAATCGTTAGATGACACAATTACTCACAGATTTTTAGGTACAGTTATTTAATATAAAGATGAACGTAAAACTATAAATTCTTATTATACGCTACCACCTAAAACTCAATTTGTAGAGCTTACACATATCTCCAACAGTTGACTTCTTAATGTGATTAAAATTGATCTGCTTTTGATGTAATTAGCTAAGGAAGAAGCGGTTTACCTGAAGTTAATTGACTGCCACTCATAGAACAAACGCGATGCAGACGCGTTGCCTGCCTTAGCCTTAGATAAAGGAGGATATAGATAGGAAAAGGATTCCCCCCACCCAAATCGAGTCCTCTTTCTATCCTTCAGTTATTACAATAGGATATAAAAGAGAATAGGACTAGATTTGGGCCTACGGCACCACACTTATCAGATTAGCATAGGAGTATAAATGTACATATATTAAACTTTACAATATACTTCTACTTTACGCCTCTCTTCTGTGAGGTTATTGTATTTTACCGGTAAAGCTGATAACTCATTAAAAATAGATAATTTATTAAAAATAAAGAGTCCCTATCCATTTATCTCCTTTTTCTTATGTTTATTATTAGTTATTAATAATATATATATTTTAAAAAACCAATAAAATTCCCTTTGACACTAGAAAGATTACGAAGCGAATGTCAGTCCACTCTTTAAAATCGTAGTACCCTAAACCTATTACGTTATTACTATAGAATGATGAGAAATTTACATTGAATTGTACATGATGGCCACCATATGTAATAATAAATACATTCATATCGAGGGCACTGACCAATCAAAACGCTCCTCGTTATCATTCCTTGACTGCGTACGTTGATATACGACTTCAGTATACATGCATACATTAACAAACAAACATACATCACTATAGCACATACGCGTACGAATAAACCTACATATTAATATGGAAATAATGACAAATTTAATGATTATTTGCCGCCTACGTCGATTCATTTAATTTCACGAATTTCACATGCAATAACACCCTTAACACATAAAATAATTATAACAAACACAAGAGTGTCTGAAGTCGTCACAATGGGAAGCCATATTAATTTACGTTTCCCGCCATTCGTCTGACAGTTGTTAGTAGACCATAAACTGCGCTATTACGTGGCTGCCATAATGACGTATTTGCATGCTAATTGCCAACTACTACTTGTAATACTTCGATATTGCAGGATCCGCACCTACTCATGAATTTACTATTATCTTTTACTTATTTCCTATCGATATACCTTATGATAAAACTATTTGGAATTTTATTACACATTACATTAAGCCTGGTATTCTGAACTTTTATACTTATAATATAATTTCATGTTTATCTCCGAGCTCAGTGTGTCTGTTGGCAAAGGCCTCTTCTAATATCAACATTTATTGCTTTCTATCCCTAACGATCCTATCCTTCTCCAATTAGGACCCAGTAATTTTAATTTATTTTGCCACCTTTTGTGTTGTCTTCCACGTCTTCTTATGACTCTAAGTTACCAATTTGTGACAATTTTGCTAAATTTTTCTTGATTACTTCTTAGTACACATTAGTTGATCTATCTTTGTATTTAGAGTTAATATATTTAAAACTAACATGATAAAATATTGCAAGCTGAGCTTGATTACGAGTCAAAAACAAATCAATAGTAATGTTTTTTTTTTCTTTTGTTTCAGCGGTACAAAGAGGTCGAGTGCCGCCGACGCAACCCGCAGGGCTGGCACTACCTGGCCAGTTTGCCCTCACGAATGGCGACCCGGCTGGCGGCCTCAACAGCCACCCCTACCTCTCCTCCTACATATCATTACTCCTCCGAGCCGAGCCTTACCCGACCTCGCGATATGGACAGTGCGTCCAGCCTACAAATGTCATGGGCATAGATAATATCTGCGAGCTAGCAGCGAGGCTTCTCTTCTCCGCCGTTGAATGGGCGCGAAACATCCCCTTCTTCCCCGACCTACAAGTCACTGACCAGGTCGCGTTACTACGGCTCGTCTGGTCCGAACTCTTCGTCCTCAACGCATCCCAGTGCTCAATGCCCCTTCACGTTGCTCCATTGCTCGCCGCCGCGGGCCTGCACGCCTCGCCCATGGCGGCGGACCGTGTGGTCGCCTTCATGGACCACATACGAATCTTCCAGGAGCAAGTGGAGAAGCTGAAGGCGCTCCACGTGGATTCAGCGGAGTACTCCTGTCTGAAGGCGATCGTCCTCTTCACGACAGGTAAAATTTTGGACAGTCTTTTCGGGGAAGCGCGGCTCTTGCTTTACAGGGTGGCCGGCGCTGCCGGTTCTGTTACCAATTACGGTGAGTTGGTTGTATTGGTGAGGACGCATCTCGATGCGTACGCGGAAGCGACTCGGGTGCAGCAACCGCCAGCGCCGCCGCCTCCCTCGGCTGCTTCTTCGGGGTACTATTCAACGCTTGACACGTCTTTGGGCGTCAATTCTTCCTTATCTTACGGCAGCTTCCTCTCCACACCTACTCGTCTTCCGCCAAACTACACCAGTAGTCCACGGATACCTGAGCCCAGCACATCATTTAAGATCTGGGATGGCGGTAGTGGTAAGCCAAAGTCAGATCAGGGATGTTGACGCTGTACGTGAAGGGTTTTTGACCAAATTTAGGGGTGATGGATGTTTGCGTTTGCCGTTTGGCATTAGATCGATTATCGGTTCTAGGGCGCGATTAATAATCGAGTTGTATACGGGGATAATAACTCACGCTCCTTGAAATACAGTTAAACTGACGTCACGGGGAGTCAGCGACTTATTGTTCTCAAAAGGAGTCAGAAATTTTGTGATAGTGATATTATTTTTATAAGTGATAATTTCTTTAAATATGTAATATAGTCATTCGGACATTCGTTATATTTGTATTTATGTCGTGTATATAAACTCTTAATTTATTAATTCATTAATACATTTCGGTAATTTATTAAAACTAACATTGTTTCATTTTTCTATCTGCTAAATATTCCTTTTATTATATTTATAAGCTTATATAAATGTAAATCATAGAGTCGAATTATAGTCGTATCATTACTGACACGCCCAATCGCCTAGATTCAATTATACTTGTAAAATGGTGGCTAGAGTTACGTAAATTTAACGCTGGCTCAAAACAAGATATGTGTAATCGAAACTACCGCCGCAATTCAAACTCTAATAATAAGTAAAAATACCCATGGATAAAAATTTTAAGTATGTTTGTGTTGCTAGTTGTAAAATCGATATTCATTTACTCGTAAGTTCATAGTGATGTCAGTATCGATTAAAATTTACAAATGATTTGACATATCGTTACTACAAGTTCTCGAAGTCATAAATAAGCAATGTATGATAATCTAGAATATACATTTAGTTGTCTAGTGTGACGGTGGAGTTGGGCCGTCACCGGAGAAAGTTACTAGCGCGGATAAAACTACATTTATTGGCATTGCATATTCATGGTACCCTCGGGCGTAGTCACCTGGCCAGTATATCTGAATACCGGCTTTTATTTTAACATTAGCCGTAACTGAGGACACGGGGGATCAAGTTACGTTAGCCGTCAGCGTTGTAGTGAATGTATTAGTAACTCCTTTCATGAGTTGGCTATCCAGTGACAGCGTACAATGCTTTGAACTACTGTACAATGCCTTTAAATATTTTCCATTTTATTTTATATTCGTGTAGTGCTCCAGTTTTATTCGACAACTTTGTTTTAGCAAAATGACAGGATAGAAATATCCGCAAGAAATTTTTTATTGTGAAAAGCCTTCCTTAATTTTATTTAATTAATTAATCTTTTATATTACATGTATGCTACAGCTATAGCGCCATTCATTCTTCAAAAAAAAATAAGTGCTTGAACATAGGCATTTCTAAACATAAGCTAGTCGTAACCAATATTTATTGCTAAAAACGTTAGGTTTCTTCAAAACAATTTAAAAAGTAATCTTTAAAAGTAAAGTTACATTTAAAGATTAGTTCCAATGCCTCATGGCTGTAACTCGCCTCGCCGGACTCATTTAATATTGCTAGGCCGCATCTTTACGCGTTAATCTAAATACTCCTTAGATTTCTGTGATCATACCACTTCAATATTTTTTTTATTATTTCATCATTTTGCATATTAATTACGTTATAAATGCATTATTTAAGTTTTCGCGGCAATGTTCAATCCATTACAATCTTCGGAGCAAAAACCCCATTGTACATTGTAAGGTATGTAGGTTGGAAAGCTATAAAATATCTGCATGATCTAAACTGACATTTCAATATGACCAATGAATATGATGAGATAAAGTTCAACGTAATAAGCTTTAAATATTTACCAAAACTTATTTTGGGAACGGATCATATTATGTAACGAATATACTTTCCGATAGATACGTACGCTTGCAAGGAGCCGACATAACCTCCCTGCAAAGATATATTATCATTAGGAAAATTATACAAAAAGATATTATGATGGTTACTTAATACGGTTAATCGTATATTGTTCAAAATTTTGTATTACGAAATTATAGATCCATAACTGTTGGAGGTATTGCTACTTTAAGCACTTATGGACATAAAAACTTTGAATTATTACTAATAAAGAGTAAAATTTTGATTAAATTCCGATATGACCGGTCTATTGATAACAGAATAGCGGTAGAATGTGTGGCGAAAGTGTCGCGCGTCGGAAACAGTGTAGACATCGTCTGCTGGCGGCGGATAATCGCAACCTGTCGAGTTTTATGTGAGAACCGTTGGTAGGGACATACTCTTCATGACTTTACGATGTGAGCGCTTTGCAGTAGAACTCTCTTTATGTAATTTATAATCTGTATTATTTAAAAGTATAATCGTTCAATTGATTACTTGAACGATTAAAGTAAGCGTATTCAGTTTTATTTGTAGATTTTTCTCTAGTAATGCAAAATATCGTATTTAATTGATATGTTTACTTTCACTTGTAAGCCATAACACATTAGTCAAATCATACACATATCGCAATAGATTCAATCTCTATAATTTAGTTGACATTAGACATAAAAACCACATTGTTTACAAATAAAATAACAATCGTTTTTAGCGTGTTAGTTTTTGTATAGTAATTTTTAATATTAATGCAATTAACTAAAGTTATATATACACAGATAATTAAAATAATAAAAGTATGCAAAAACCTTTTTATTAAAGATAAGATATTAATCTATGGTCTACGCAGTGTCAAGCGAGGCAGAGACAAATGCGCTTTCTTTGGCACCGCTCGGCCGAGCCAGGAACAAACGAGATAATTTGTTCCATTGTATTGCTCTCATAACATAAGCATTACTGACACTTCGTAAATTGAGTTATTCATCTATTTTAAACAGGTTTTAAGATATTGTTTTAATTTTCATATGTATGATAATATTCGAATTTTAAAAATCGAAATCGAATCTTAAGAACAAGAGGCGGAAGTGTAACTTCTTTGGCTTATAACTTTTTTTCCCTACCTTGCCCAAAGAAGTTTCACTTCAATTACTTATTCTATCCGTTGAAGTAAGCAAAGGATCGGTTGGATTTGAAACCTTGTTGTAGCCCAAAGGCTAGAGACCTTGTGAAAGGCCTTCCGACTGAAGTAACTCGGCTATATTTTTATTATGATCAAGTATATCAATATTGAATATCACCGGGTGATGCCGGCCACGATATCCTTAGAGGTCTAATACCCTCATTAACTTTAATAAACTTTTTAACGGTAGTTAATATTACTACATTGTAAATACAAATGTCCCAAGATAATAAATTGAGTAAAGTCGTCTCTCTCGGCATAAAATGACAAGTGCTTAGGTTTGATTGACTGACATAAGGCAGGACGATATTTAGAGACTAAACCGACAAGCGTGTTTGCGCAATTTCATAAAGAAGCTATGTTTAAACAAAAATGTATGCCGCACTATTATTTGAACGATTAATGTATACTTATTAATATTATAAATGCGAAAGTTTGTATGCATGGATGTTTGTTTTTCAAGCAAAAACGGCTGAACGGATCTGAATGAAATTTGGCACAGAGATAGAATACAGTCTGGCATAGCACATATGCTACATTTTATCCCGGAAAAATGTACGGTTCCCGTAGGATATTCTTTATCGTTTTTTACAGGTGCATATCAACGTATGTAAAAGGCGATGTGTATATGTATGTATGTTACCTATAGGTTCTGAACCGAACTGAAGCCGGGGTGAACCACTAGTTAAAACAATATTTTCTGATAATACTTGTATACTGCCTGTATATGAGAATTAAAACGCAATATCCATAGACTCCTCAAGGTTGTTGCGTCACAATGCCGAGAGCATCAACATCGCTGCTGCGATTGGCGTCTATTGTTTATTGGACATGTAAAATATTCAAGCGCATTGGGATATTATGCACAGTCACGTCTTGTCACAGATATTTTAGGAATCCCATTACATAAGAAAACTCAAGTCGTAACAAACTAAACTTAGTCGAATAAAATATAAATTATTGAATTACGTTGAGTTCCTTATTTATTTAAGAAACGCAATAATAAATAATAATGAAACGTAATTAATAACGCAAAAGGTATATACATATACATTTAAGTGCAAAGGTCGAAAAATTATGGATGTTCTCATCACACACAAGTGTGTGTTAGACCCTAGACAAGTGCCTCCTAGTACCTCAGTTAGATTGATAACATACTTACTAAAGTACAGTAATGGTTGATAGGCAGATAGCTGACGAGCATGCATGTTTCTGACTCTAAGAGATGAATAATTTAGTGTATTACTGTCGAACATTCACCGTTCTATAGATAACATATAACTGCCATAGCCCTACTAATATTATAAATGCGAAAGTATGGATGGGTGGATGTTTGTTATTCTTTCACGCAAAAACTACTGTATTTTAATGAAACTTTACAATAATGTAGCTTATACATCAGAATAACACATAGGCTATAATTTATAAAGATATTGTGTGAATTGTCCAAAATATAACGATAAGTGTCTAGTAAGGAGGAAAAAATTCCGCGATATGCGAGCTATTCTGGTCAAACATAATAGGGTTTAGCTTAGGCTAGAAAATCGTTAGTTGTCGTATAAATTGCACGGCGGGTGATATCGTGGAGCACAGCTAGTGACATATATGTTGACGAACTTGACGAGAAGGGATGCCCGACAGTCCTCGCGACATTTGACTATCTCGGCAACGGAATTGTCTTTGATCACACTGATAAAGAAAGACTTTTAGTTTAACCAATTATTCTTAATTATCCTTCTTATATAAATATGTTGCCATAATCTATACAGCATGGACTACAATCATACTATGCCGACCCCACAAAAGTGGGAAATCGTCAAGCTATACGAGTCATACGTTTTGTATAAATCAATGGTAACACTAATTACAGTTTATTTTCTGTCTTTAAATCGTTGCAATTTTACAGATCTTTAAGGTATCGTCACTAGGTCGGCTTTATTAAATAACATTTAAATTTGAGTACTCTAGTAGATACAGTATACCAAAAACCTAGGCACAAAATCATAATGCGTCAAGAATAAAAAGCAATGGAGCCGCGGGCTTATCCTTCGGGGTCCGATATAAACGATCTCGCGAATGCACACCTGTCCCATTCATACTTATTAAATAGCACATAGGAGAGAGTAGGAAGTGCAGCGTGTGTTGCTCTGTTGGTAACGGTACAGAGGTCGTGACGGTGAGACTCCGGGCGAGTCACGATTTTGAAAAAGTGTCGGACGCTCGGGACCCGGGCCCTTGCGTTCCGAGATGTTACCGCGTGGTGCAAATGATAAAATATATTTTATAACAATAAACCTAGTTTGCTGACAACTTATAATATGCCTGGTCCTATTTTAAACGGATAAAATACACAATCGGTGGGTCAGATAAACATAGAGAGAAACAAAACAGCAGTCAATATTGCCCAAAATATTTAGTAAAAAAAACTGTCATCACAGTTTCATTATATGTGGGGATTATATGAAATACATGTATGATCTAAGATACGGCATGAGAAATTATACCGTCATCTGTTATAAGATTACATTTATAAATCAGAAGTGCCAACCTAAATCTGGGGACTGTTAAATCGTAATAAGTAATTTATGTGTAAGCCTTGCGTAACTCGCCTCTTTTGTAATCCTTAAATAAATATCACGTTTTACTTTTAACACGTATTAATTTCCCGAGTAGTTTGCTCAAGTCGACAAGCGAAGAGTTTTATGATGTGCCAATAAAGTCGCGTCTTCTTACAACTTGTCCCTTTCGCTTGCATAATGCATTCACTATATATCAATGTATTACATGGTGTATTTTATATCGTGTCTCCCTTCCTCAGTAACAAAGATGTTAAACATATTCTAAGGCATATTCCTCTACCTTCTGTGTACTTTTACTTAGCTATGGTTTTACAATCGTCTAAAACTCTCAATGATTTATGCAAGCAAATAAATATTGACTAAGCTATGAATCGTATAATATGTATTAACGCTTGCCATAAAATGAGATTATAGTCAATCTGGGTATAGTTTTAAATATAAAGGGCCGTTCTATATAATTTAAATTATCATTTATAAAATTATAATTGTAAAATATTATAATTTTTAAAATGAAAGATATAATCATAGAATTTGTAAAAGACGAAGAAAACACTCCTGATGGCAAACAATACCTATACAATAATATCCCCCAACGTTGAGGTTGAATGTACCATTGATATTGAGAAATGCAAATCATCGGTCCAGCCTTAGGTGCCTAATTTGTTACATTGTTAAACATTTTAAAATAAGAAATCATTGTAGATTTTATTCGTCTCTTACCAAAATTAACTTCCTATTGTGATAGAATTACTTGCGAATTCTATTCGAGCAATTTGTAGTACACATCGTCTTACCGCATCCATTAATGCGTAAGAGGCAACAGTTCAGTACTTTACTTGAGAGTCGATGTGTTGATCACAGCATGAAATTGCGTAGTGTGAGGGACGGTCAAGATGTATGGACGTGATATGACTTTGTGTTATTTGGTAAATTGAATTAAATGCCACAAACAGACACAACAGTTTAATGTAAATTATACGTTGATTATTTGCAGTTTCATGCAAAACAAAAATCCTATATTTGTATGTATAACTAAAAAGATTTGATACCGAAACAATTTATATGCGTTTGAAAATCTATTAAAAGCCTTTGCAACCTCAGGTGTAGTCGATAGGGTTCTAAACAACCTGCTTAGTTTATCTTCTAACATAGGTTTCATAAGTGACCTTCTACCTTAATCTAGTACATTTATTAGGGGATCGAAAAAAAATATGCGTATTCTAGGTGTTCTAATTTTCTAAATTCTTCTTTCTAAATTTGAATTTGGAACAGTTTCGACGAACATATTTCCTTGTATTCAATTTTGAATTTTATTATTAAGAAACAAGGGTTTATTTTTATTGATTATCTATTTATTTTTAAACTATTGACGCGCCTTCCCACCTGTTTTGAGTTATCGCTTCCGTCTGTAGTCCTTATAACTGCCAGTGTGTTTTTAATTTCCGACTGATGTATGGATCAGATATGAGACTTCATATTATATGATAACGAAATCGTCACCCACCCCAATGTAAAGAGAACAAGACGATAAACAATATTGACGAACAGAAGGGACAAAGGCCTCAAAAACAGCAATAAACCGATCACAGATGCGTACCGAATCACCCGCCAGCGTCGACATTTGTGTTAATAAAAAAAAACACAACAAACATGGTGAAAATTGAAATTCTGCCGATTGGAAACGGCGGAACCCTTGTCATAACCGCGCGTGTCAAATGAACAATTTCAAAACATCTTGCGACAAACCGCGATAAAGGAGACGATGCCTTATTTTTTTTTTGGGCAAATGCCTTTATTTTGTGTCTATTTTAGAACATTATAACCTCTACAAACAATGAGTAATACTTTTAAATCCTATACTAATAGATATTATATAGAGAAAAAAATGAATTCTGGATAAACCCTAAAATTACGGTACCGATTTTGAAAGGTTTCAACCTTAAGCAATCTCGTATGACCGAGTAATCTTGGCTAAATATACATACATATTTTTATTTGTCTATCTTTCTACGCGATACAAGCTAGAGCCGTTTGCTATACATTATAAAATAAAAATAAAATATTCTTACTTTAAATTTATTTCTACTATTTTTATCAAAATAAACAAAACATATCTATTTTATTCGCATATGTAGGACGGGCAAGACGCCCAGTCGGCAATCCTAGTCCTTGTATCGATGTGAAAGACCCGCCTGGGTCCTAGGAATACGTTTCCTAATCTCTGTCTACCTTCATGACATGACTCAGTATACAGCGCTCGCATTTACCAACTAGTGAAGGCAGTAATATAGAAATTTTAATGTTCTTCATAAACTTACGTCCGCTTTAAACAGTATATTAATTAGCTGATGATAATCTGAGTGTATTTGCAGGCGTTTTGTACTCTAAGCCCGCTAACCAACCCAGGTCGTACTGTACCGTTATGATGCCATTACGTTCAAACGAAATTATACTTTATTAGTTTCACACAAACGGATCATTTTCCTATAAACTTTATTTTCTATAATTAAAGAGGTGAAAGTTCGCGTCGGAGTCGCCAATTCCAAGATTCAAGTAATAAGGGCGGGAATAACACAGCGTAAGACTTTCGAATTGTTGTTTATTGTCTAAGCTATATTTTCCTGCGTCTGAGGTGTGAGAGGGAGTTAAATATGTGTATGAAGTACATCTGAATAATTATGAAATGTATCGAGGAAAATTGTATTAATGAAATATGTTTTTTTATTACTGATACTCTTTTTGTATAAACTAAATATAATTTAAAAAATACTAGTAATCAACAACACAACAACAACAATAGTTTACTTAACTGAAACTATTACAATTTTTACTTGGCGTTATTATCAATCATAAACAGTTTTATATTTAGATGATCTTCGTCAGGACCTTAGAACGAATCATAATAATTATAATAGATAATTTGTTAAAAACGTGGACACTGTAGTATTAAAGTGTAATAAAATCCTCGTTAAAATAACGTTATTGAGAACAATGCTCAATAAAACATTCGATATAATATTTAACTTTACGCCCGCCGTACCGTGGCCGATTGAATTCAATTTATATATTTCTGTATTGTCCTTTGCATTCAAATATAAAAGGAAATCTCACTGAAGTGTGTAATAAAATACAAATTATTAAAATAACTGTAGAGTTTGGTGAATTGATTTTTATATTAGGTTATATTGAACGGTCATCGACCTTGAAGCCTAAAGGTGAGGCTGACACTAAACACATCTGAATCCCATTATCCCAGGCGTTTAACATAAGAACACTTGCTTCTTTGCGTTCTCCTAAAAACTAAAAATAGGTAGCCGTCACGGGACGTCTAGCAGATGTGAGAAAAATAAGGAGTAAAATAATAAAACAGAATATAGTTTTGCAATTAAAATCAATATATTTTAATTCTAATAAATAATACATTTATAAATAAAATAAATATACGCTCACGCCCGTAACCCAGAGAGAGGCAGAGATTATGGATTTCCATTTGTCGCGATCCTGGCACACCTCTCTCGCTTCTTCTACATTGATACATCTACACATACATGCTCGTCGGTTATGGGTACTCCATATATCGCCCTTCTTTAGTATGTTACTAATCTGATCAATATAAGTTCTCCTTGGTCGTCCGCTACCAATACTGCCACTCACTTTGCAACATGAATTTGCTTCGTTACTCTCCCTTCATTCATCCTTTTAACATGAAAAGAATATACTTATTTATACTATGAAATTAGTATGGTAGTATAATATGTTATACTGATTTTAATAAGGTTTTCACTAATAGACCGAGTTATCTATGAGGTGTATAATCCACGAGCCCCACGGTTCCACAATTTAATTTTACCAACGATTGTCTAGTCGAAGCCGAACGCTTTATTATAAGATCTAAATCAATGAAATCTATATATTACAGATTTGAGGTCTTCTTACATTGGATTTAAATTATTTCTCGATACAAAGTTACATTCCCTAATTTAGACCTTTAGAGGATGAATTTACATATATCCTTTCTTAGTGCTCGTCTACGTAGTTACATATATCTCTGAGCAACATTACAAATATCTAGATAGTCCAGTAGTTTGCGTTGTGCTGTGATTTACCGGTCAGTCAATCAGTTTCATCCTTTATACATATTAATATTTAGATTGTGATTGTTAAAGGCGGCATACATTACATTACAAATTACGTACATTATGTTCTACTACCCGTGCGAAGTCGGGGCGGGTGGCTAGTTTAAATTATAAATCAATCCATTTAAATACCAATAACAAAGAGTAAAAAGAGTTGCCAGTGTATAGATGTTACAAAAACAAATAGATCGTGATTGATAGGCTTTCATATGGACTTTGACAAGCGCTGCTGATAGCATCTGTTACGCATTACAATAAATGTTACAAGCGATTTTATTTATTTTTTATTATTAAACTCCACTCAATCATAGCGAGTTAATGTCTTATATTTCGTTTGTTAAACATCGGTGGTGTTATTTACTTATATTTTTTAAGGACATTTATCAAAATAAATTAGTCAAATCCTAGTTTTCCCTCATCTTTTTCTAATATAGAAAGGATGTAAGGGGAAGTGGGATGTATTTGACGAGGGAGGGGATGGATAGGAAAAATAAATATCCTTTTTTTGTTTATTCGCTCCTCTATCAAATTAAATTAAACTTATCATTTAAACAATTTCCCGCACATCTTAAGACAAAGGCTGGGGAAGAATCCATTAGTATATTCTCATATTGTACCTTCTTAAGTAACGCAAGCATTTGTTGTTCCCTTTTCGTTCTTGGATATTATGAATCTAGAGTTTGTTAGAGAGTACTAAAGCTGTTTTTTTTTACATTTGACCATCATTACAATTATATAGGCATTAAAAACAAAATATTGTATTTAGCTAATCAAAATTTAGTAAGACATTTGCTTGGTTGAAAATATTGTTGGTTTGAAATCCAACAGTCTTGTACTAATTTTTTGTCTTCATATTATTATTCCCATCTGTGTTTGTCTGTGTTTGAAATGGATTCTTACGTGAACTATACTTGTCTCTGTTAGTTCCAGTATTGAAAAAAAATATCTTTATATACCGAAATCTCTCCAGTCCTAGATATATATGTGCTTCACTTTTAAATTTCAAAGACTAATAATTAGATAGATTCGATATTAATATTACCAATATTTATCATAACATTTAAAAAATTACCGCACTTGCATTAGTGTCCGTTTTGTAAACAAAAAGAGCGTTGTCCTTGCGGCGGGCGGCGGTCGCAGATGTGTATCGCCACCGCCTTGCCTCCTCATCTTTAACCCTCACCCTATATAACTATGTACTTTAATAATAACGTATCTGACATTTTTAAGCTTTGACTAATTTGAAATCCTGACCCAGAAGGTAATATTTTTTACATGTATTTATGTCCGTTGCATTGTGACCTCCTTTAGCCAAACGTTTTGACCAATTTTAAAGAATGACGTGTTATTCGATTGGTATTCTTCCCCGGTATGTCATATGTGAAATGATGTGAAGAACAATGATAATCATATATAATCAGTCGGGTTTTTAAATCAACTAAATTATTTGTTGATTTAATTAAAAAAAATCTAGAAGGAATTAATTTTTTTACGTCATACATTCTATATATGTAATGTAATACATACGTTTTGTTATTTAACGTCAACACCACGCACAAAAACCTATAATTATCGTCCATTCTAATTTAAAATTTAACGTAATAAATAAATAAATAAATAAATAA
>JWHW01044568.1:244078-265959 GCA_000931545.1 Papilio glaucus
TATCAATTACTGTCTTACTTAATTAACGTAATAATGCGAGCAAAATATTCACAATTTATTAAAAACTGACAAGATATTAAACGATTCACAATTAACTGACGGTTTACAATGTACCTTGACATATACGAGTTATAGAAATTCACCAATAATAATTAACTAATGAATTACTATTGAATTCCACTTGCGTCATTTTACTCGTAGAGCGAGTCCACTCAGCGAGATATATGCAAATAGCCGACACACGAGATGTGATAAATTTTTGGGCGATGTTGAGCTCACCATTGGGGACTGGGGATGGGTTAATTGAATTACGTGTCGCTACCAATTTCGCGGTGCTATACCTCGCTGTTTGTACCACATCCCTTTGATATTTTCAACGTATTTAAAAGGCAACTCAAGTATTTAAGACAGTCTCATTTTGACTCTTTATTCCAGTCTGTTTACTTCCAAGTGTAAAATGATGGATCTCTTGTTACATTAATTATCTGTCTACAAGAGTATTATTAAAACTAATGTCAACCGATTTATCCGATTATTCGAAATCAAGGTCCGAAATGAAAATCGATTGTACCATTGATAAAGGTTGCCATTCAATCGCCTACCCGACGCTTTCAAATCCGTACCTACAAACTTGGGACCTAACCATTGTGTCCGTGTCGCCTTATCTGCCCTACAACTTTGGCCACAAGAGAATGGCAAGACGCGGGGAGACGCCTGTCAGACGTTCGGACTCCCAATGATGTGGCTTGAATCTGTTGTTGGCTTTGAAATGATAGAGGTAACAATTTTGCAAGGATGAACAATAGATCTCGTATCGCTAATAATCATTTTGATTGATAAATATATGGTAGCAGATTTGAATTTGTGTCGATGTTGCTAGGTATACCCTGTTCCAAGTGAAGACCTAAATTTTATAAACAAACAAACGTCACTTACTACATACACCCATACGTCGCGGCTATTAGACTTTTTATATTTTCATCGGAAATATTGTAACTATGTGGAAATTGTGGGATAGAGTGAAGTGAGTTTGTATTATATGGATAGTTAATGTTGTAAGGTGTGAGAAAAAGTGAGTTTTTGATTTTTTTTAGCATAAACGGTGAGGTGTCAGGCTACGAATTGGAACAGAGTAAACTTAAAAATAGAATGTTTCTGATATATGTGACTAGTATGTAGAATGTGAGATGTGTGTTATTTTCCCTTTTTCTACATTCTACAATTACGGTTATTAAAGTACGAGATCATTTCTAAATGTATAAAAAACAGATTTAAATAAAGTTATATTAATGATAAGGCTTACTAAAAAAGTGCGATATAAGGAGTACCCGTAACCGACGAGCATGTATGCGTAGATGTATGGATGTAGAAGAAGCGAGAGAGATGTGCCAAGATCGCGCCAAATGGAAATCAATGATCGCTGCCTACCCCTCTGGGTTACGAGCTATAGATAAATAAATGTTCGTTCACACATTTATTTATCTATATATTAATGTAAATGATTTGTTCCACTTTGAAATATTTTTATTATATTATATTATGGTTAAAAGCGATTTGTATCACTAGATGATATTAGATAATAGTCATCAACACTTATTTACCGGTCACCTATAACATCTCTCGATTTCAAATCGTTAAAGCCGAGTTATATTATGTGACATTCAAATTAACCGGCCAACACGATCGCTGACGGCGCCCCGGGGCGGATTACATTAACATCGAAATTATTATCAGTTAATAACCACTAACAAGACCCCAGAGTGACCGTTACTCTACTCACTAGTTAAACTAAATTCCTAATATTCGGAGGTTTATGAAGGTCATTTCATACTGGTCAAATTAGTGTTGACCGACATATCGTTTTATTTTGTCATTCGATAAATATTTATTTATTTTTCGTATTACTAAAATTATTTTTAAAGTAATTGGAACTATTAGTAGAAATAGAAATCGAATAGAAAATCTTTCGCAGATTCGTATTATTAAAATATATCTTTTTTTATTTAATTATGTAATTTCCTATTATTATAATAAATCGATTAATTAAACTTACCTTACATTGACACAATAAATAAAAAATATCGATGTTTAGAGATAGAGTGGAGCAACCCTATTATTTGTCGATTATTGCACAAGTCAGCACTATTGTTTGCCGCGGCTTTGTTTGTACAGGTCGAGGTGGATCGTTGTTAAGCTGACCCTTTGGTTTGTGGCTCAGCAGTCCACAAACTATTGTTTTATGATAATTAAATAACTCTTTAGTTTAACATTGAGGTATTGTTAACAATTATTAAATGTTAAATTACATCGATTATTATACCTTCTTCTTATAAAAAAGAAATTAATTGATTCTCACGTCCTTAACTCGAATGGAATAAACAAAAAACCATAATTATTATTTAATAATTTGCATCGACCTTATTATGTTTTGCAAATGACAAGAGGCTGTAGGCATACACGGAGCACACATTTTATAATGTAATATTTTTTGTACAAAATGCGAAAAATCGATAGAACGTAATAATCGATTGATATGTCTGAGGTTTAGTCATTGAACTGGTTATTTGTATAATAAATAACAACAATTTATTCTGATTTATAAAATTTTCGCAATTTGTAAAATTTAGCAATTTAATAAATGTGTCTGTCTACTTGCATACTATTTACATAATTATATCATAGTTTATTTTAGTTAATTAAACGCAGAAGCTCTTAAGATGGTATCTATAATTACTTTATATGTTTGCTTTAAAATTTAAATAGGTTTAAATTATGATAGGACTACGTGACGGAAACTTTTTATCATCTTTTATGTTCTACTTCTAAAAATTGTAATTAAGAAAATAAACAAGAGCATAGTTAAGTTAACCATTTTTTTATCTCTAAATAGATGGCGTTGTTCTCAATCTTTAAATGTAATAATTTTTGTTTAAAAAAATTCTTACTGTTTTGTACAGTCGGTCGGTCTGTCGGACTTTAATGTTTTCGAAATTATTCATACACATCATCGTAAAGTCGGTAAAAATAATGATTAAAGATTCAGTTACAGTACTATACAACAAAAGCATGTTAAAATGGAAACGACGCGGAAAGTTGAGCACACAGCAATTTGTTAAAAAGCGCTAAAACATACACCTCTGAAATTAAACATCGAAGTGGACATGTGAGTAAATACTAGTTCTTATTACTGACAGCGTGGCGAACTTTCATCGATCAGACTTATTTTTACATTTAAGATTAATAGAAACAGGTAATCTCGGTGCAAAACGAGGCGCGACCGCGAAAGATCTCCGATAGGTTCGAAACTAATCGGAGAACCTGAATGTACCCGTTAATATAATCACTGCCCACCCTTTTTTATTAATCGTTGTATTTTTACTTTTTAAATTAACCTAATTGTACAAATACACATAAATACTACACAAATAATGTAACACAAGATTGCCCTAAAAAAGAATTTCATATTAGCAGAATTACGCGGACTGTGTCTACAGAGGAACCAAATCGACCCGAAAGGCTCTGTCCAGCATTCTAAATAAAACGCTTGGTACACTTTCATACTTAAATATAAATTAACAATTTATTTAATGGTAAACGTTACAATGTGTTCACAATATCTTAGCACGTCATTAACAACGAATCCACCGTAAGCACCGTAGAAGGGTTCAGGTCAAACAGAACCGAACAAACACGCAACAAGGAAGCGCACAAATCAAGCGAGATATTCAATCTCAGCTCTAAGGGCCACAATAACATTAGAATATCGCATCTGATACGCCACAAACTAAAGGGCTTAGCGACATTACGCCCTTGAAAGTTTACAGAACAATAACTCCATACTAGATGCGTCACCGAAAATTTAATGTATTTATATTATTGATTTTAAAGGCTTTGACGATAGATGCTTTCACAGTCGGATATACTAATACAATGAACTATTGAACAACAATGACTTCGTTTAGTAGATCTTATGGTAAAAATAAATCACAAACTTAAATTGAGATTGAGTTTAAATTTGTAAACATACACTTTTCTTTTATTCTGACTATACCTACTTTATATGATAAATATGTGAAAAGCGTAAGAAATAAAGTGATTTTGTCAATTTGATTGTGTTGTTGCTCCTAAATCAATAATTTGTCACACACAGGTACACTCAACGTATTTCAATTACCGAAACTTTATAAAGAAAATTATAAATCACGATCAAAAACCATTTCGTACTTTCCTTAATTCCGTCACTCTCAGACAAGAATTGCGTCGCGAAGTTAAACAAAATGTGGCATATTTATGGACGCAGTTGTTTGGCATATTTAGTGGCTTGTATCTTATAATTCACATCTCCATAATTTAAAAATAATTTAAATCATCATTATGACGGTAATGGATGACCTTGAGCTTTTGCAACAACTTTAAATATTTTGTATATATGTAAATTTTATAAGAACATTATAAAGAAACAACATATAATAGTAACATTTAAAAACCAAAGAGCGTTACTTTTGTTCCGATGTGTACCGATAAGGCAGAGATTTTCCATTTTGTACAATATACTTTAAACATAACAAATACAAACATATTGAAAATGTTTTCAATGTTTCTTTTTTCACAGTTAATGGTATGTATGAAATAAATCTAATGCTTTTTAGTTTTATTTAAAGTAAAATAAATACGAGAACACTGATTATAGTAAAAAATAAATATATTAATATTATATTAATAAATACATAATAAAATATGAATAACTGAAATACCAATAAAACCACTATTCTTAATCGATTTAAAACATTACATTAAATTAATGTTAGGCCACATCTAGTGTTATTAACTCCACGCTTAACGATTTGTAAAGGGATACGGAAGGGATAGGTGAAGGGCCTGGTGAACAAATTAAGGGATCCTAATGGTTATCGGCGGTATCTCGGCGTTAGGCAATGTTTAAACCGGCCCTTAGTGACGTGCGGGATGAATTTTAATGTCCCCAACCCCGTGTTGCCGCGGTGTTAGTGTCGCATGAATTTGTTGATACATCTTGAGATTGCGGCGTTGACTATCGAGACATTGTATTAAAATTTACGAACATGTTATATGATGCTATATAACGTTAAAGTTAACTTTGTTAACGGTGTAAAAGACTACGTACACCTATTCATTGCGGTTACTTCCAACTTAGTCTTTATTTAAACTATTGTAATGAATAGTTCTTAAACGACAGACATTCATTCTTGTCGATGTCATTTCGCTAAGTCTAACCTCGTGTTTTAATTTTAATCGATTTGCATTGCAAAATTAGTCATAGAAACGTATTAGGGATTGAAAATGACTGTCTATATTTCAATAATTCATTCAAAAACACAGTATCACTAGCATCACTAGAATAGAATTTAACAAATTTAATTTTATTTCAATAAAGTTCGTATGATCGTGTTTAAGGACCAGCTCTAGGTCGTGATATCCGTGACAAATGGGCTACCGATAGCTCAGTATCGACATACCGATACTCGATATCGATAAACACGAGACAATCGATTAGATCAATATCTTTGCAGCTGAAGGAAGCGAATGAACATTGATAGCAAAACATAGGACGTGATTTATTATAGTTCAATGTAACTAAATGCTTTAGATACTTTGCTTTATATAGTGAAGATTAAATTAATACATAAATGAATTAATAAAGTCCACTTGTTCGTGATTCAAATATTTATTACTGTCTTGTCAGTCGGAAATGAGAAATAAGCGAGAAAGTTCTAGCTGATTAAACACATCCATAGATATTTTTCTCTATGATTGGTAGTTTTATTTACTTAAATAGTAAACAAGTCAAAATATACTAATTCGGTGGTCCATATACTTTTGCCTTCTGAACAATTTATCAAGATTTTTTATTAATCATAAAAACATTTGTATTTGTCTTTTGACTTGCTTCCCAGATTGTATTACATTTGGCTCACCCCATATTTGGCAACTTAATATAAGGCTAGAAAAAAAAATGTTTCCTCATCGATTATGAACTTTATTAATTTATTTTCTCATTAGGTATATTAAAAACTGACGGCAAATTGTGAACTGAACGTATCATTCGTTACTTGAAGTATCGGAAGTGATTTCTTATATAAACATCTATTTAAGACATTATTTCTACTGTCATGTCCAATCTAAATAATATAAACTATAATTTTAAACTAAAATAATAACGCAACCAAAATCTCACATCACAATTTGACAGTTTATAAAATGTCGAGTAATGACACGTCATATTATCAATAATTCGTTCAGTTCCTCTAGTGAGATTATAAAATGCCAAAGTTTACAATCTATCATTGACATACACACAAAAATGATCAAGATAGACTTTAGTGGAAATTCATAACAACAGGTCTTGGAATCGGGTTGGGCAGTGACATTCGACCGAGATTTCGTGTTCGTGAAAACTCGCGACCTGCGTGACGCCTTACACTAGTAAAAGAACTGCTTTCAATGTCCAGCAAAATACTATTTTGTACCACTAAAGATGAATATAAAAGATGTTTGAGATCTTTAGCTTTGTTAAAAGATATCGATGCGATAACAGATACCGCGCTATTGTTTGAGTTCAAACGATTTATGCCTCGGCTGCTTCGATTAGTGTGGCGGGGTCTCTGTTGCCTTTGTTTTAGAGACGTATTTGTATCTATGCCTTGTTTCATTGCAAGATATAATTGTTGTAAACAAACTAACATCATTTCCCATACATTACACTTTTTATACTTTCATGGGAAATATTGTAATTTTGTCGAAATCGTGAAATAAAATTATGTGAAATTGTGTAATATGGATAACTAATGTTATAAGGTAATATGAGAAAAAGTTTTTGATCAACAATATTTTGGAATTTACGAATGTTAACGTAGAAACCTTTGTTTACGAAAATCACATCTTGCTGTGGAACATGGTATAAATTGTATTGTGAAAGGGCGCTATACCGAGACATATATTCTTTCTAATTGCTGCTAGTAGGCTGTTGTCCACGAATCACATGCATTAGTTTCTCATTTTCCTCGCTGGAAATTTTCGTAATTTGATACCGCTTATATTGACTACTTCTTGGAATTAAACTGATATTTTCGGCATAATACGTACTCCGTGTCGTTACATGTACTCCCGACAATGTGTGTGCAAAGTTTCCTGATAATCCGTTAAGTAGGTAAGGTGTTAAAACGTGGCAAACAAACGCATTAGGATTAGAACAATTGAAAATAGCTCAGGTACAATTTCATATGCATTTAAAAAATAACATATAATTATTTGACCCTTGTTACCAGGTTGTTAGAATAGTATGCAGTAACAATAATGTAAGAATGTATTCTTTTAATCCAATAACTGCGTAGTAAATTACTTTCGCTATGCGCAAGTCGAACGTACTGGTATGTAAAGCGCGTGTAACCAGATCTCACTAATGGAATTTTCACTAATAATTCATAGGGTTTACTCAACTCGGAACTTGGAACTAAATGCGCTGGTAATTAATAATAGTGATCTAATGCTAGAAACTCGTGTTTCTGTAGATGAAAAACAGCATTCTTACTTTATGGTAACTCTATATTTTCAAGTAGGATAGACTAAAAATAGACAGGACAAAACGTCACAAATATAAGGCACTATTGATAGGGATCCTCCTCATCTTTGTATCAGAATACCTTTAAGTATTTGCTGGTATGATCCTTACAACGGTATAAGGGATTTTTATTGAAACTAAGCAGGGATTCTGGTCTTTGGGACCTTAGTTGTGATATTCTAATAAAAGTTCTTGTTGACTTTAAATAAAAATAACGGCAAATAACGTTTGTATTATAATAGATTATATTTTATCCGTCTGATGATCACACTGACATTGAATCGTTGCTAGGTGTAACAAAACGAAAGATAACGCACTCCTAATTACTCAAAATGTACCTTATCTTTTCTCGATCGGAATATGGTGCCAGTGTTTTACGTTTTACGTTCACCTGCGGTGCAATGCACAAGCGGAAGCGATTTCCAATAATGACAATGAGGCAACGGAATAGAAAATTGAGCAATATTATTTATTTATGTATCTGCAAAAAATTCCATAGTATTTTTATAAACTTTAAATCCATTTAATGGTTAATATTTTATTTTAATTTACCTCAGAACTTAAACTACTACAATTATTGGCGTTAAAACTATCAAAATAGTTTTATTCTATGTAATATCTAGGAAAATTGCAATAAATAATATATTATATTATATACATAGTTACATCTTCTTGTCTTCTAGTATTTGTATGATATGAAACTGGTTACAAGAATTTTAATTTCCATATCGCTTTTTCATACATTAGTAATCTACCCCGGCTTCGCCCGGGTAGCACTTATTACATATGTTGAACCGATCGCTACCAAACTATTGGGAACATACATACTCAAACATATATATATGGAGTGCCGTATGTGTACAATTTCCTAAATCGCGATTTAAAAGTATCTTCTACTGTGTGTGTTTAAACTAAGCGTTTTACGCTTGCGATGGTGCCGATAACAGCTGTCAATAGTTTTAAACTTGCAACACCGCTCCGCGTCCGTCTGTCTGTCAGTGCGACGTTGACAGGTGTCTATGGGAATGGGAGGGGAGAGGAGCGCATGCGCCACACGACTTAAGCAATCAGTCGAGTCATGGCATACAGGATTTTTAAATATTGTATTTATATATCAATTCAATGGTTCTCATATTTACTACAATTACAAATGAACTTTGGAACTTTAGGGTGGTCCCTCACCGAGGGTTCGCTGGTTAAGTAATAGTTTAGATTCGATTTGGAGCATAACGTTACTGTACCTTACTGACTGACAATCATCAAGATTCGCCATTTTTATTGTTGATTTTATAATGTCGGACAAAGCAATCATATTCCAGGTTATGCACTGTTCTCTCTCAGTTCTTCTCACTCACTTAAGTAATGTACGAATCTGAACTGTTACAATACAGGCGAATGCTGAATGAATGTGAATAAAGTAAATAAATACAAATCTAATCGATTACTTACATACATATCTCATCATAGCTTTTTGAAACAGAAATGAGTTAATGAATTCGCAGTAGCTGATTGCCTTAATTTTACAGTTGGCTAATATTTATGACTAAATAAAAAATATTCAGGAGGTACAATTGTTTACTTGACCGCTAACACGATTATATGATAGATATCTTTCATGTTGATTGCTTTGACGATGTGTTTTAGATACATTTCTGACCGCCTAATATTGTGATTAAGCTTTCAACCTTATGTCTGACAAATATTCCGAAAAGTTGAGAATTCCTTTACACATTGTGGTCTATTGAAATTGCTTGATACTCTTTAGGACACACAAGTATAAACTACTAATTTAAAACTAGTACTAACGTATTAAATTGTTTGTTAAAAGATATTTATGTTTCAACGAACAATGTTCCTTTAACAAAGGGCTTGATCTGGTACACGTTTCAGTAAATTAACATTAAAGAATTAGACGCCGTACGCCCCATAACTTCACTTCAACATATCTTAACGCGTCCAATTAAAAAAGTCATCAGCAGAGAAACCTTTCGATACACCTGATGCTACAGCTCAATATAGCAGGTTAATGTCGATTCACACGTGAACCCTGAGGTGAGAGCGATCCACCAGAGGCAAGGCCGAGAAAATCTTACAAATAAAAATGAAATCTAATCGAACCAAATAAAGTCAATAATACTATAGCAGGAAGCTTAGAGTACAATTAAGAAAGTATCTGATAAGCTTTCGCGTACGTTACAGGGAAAAAGGATTCTAATACACCAGTTATAAAGCCGGGATTATGTTGGCGCGTGTTAGTGGACCGGTTGGTCGGTCGCGAACTTTTACCTATAAATTTGTGTCGGCTAGCCGCACGACGCGCTCTGTAGAGAAGCTTAATCGACTATGGAACAATACGAACGACGCCTTTATCACATTCCTTATTAATATACTAGATGTATACTTTGAATATTTATCGTTCCTTAGGCGTTCATGTACCTTAGGTTGGCGATACACAAATGACATTAAAACTTTTTGTCTGGTCTGTAGGTGGGTTCTTCTTATTAGCTAAACTAAAGTGCTAAATATGTTTAAGAATAACATTGAGCTAGAACTCTATTAAATATTAAGTACTAACTACTGCTGTACAGTCCACCCAGTACAGTAGTGCTAGTAGACCGAAATTAAACTTAGTCTCTAAGGTGTTTAAGGTTTGACGACTGTACGTCTGTCACCGTAAGTAATTTAATAAGAAATAAAAAGATAATGAATTTTTTAATTTTGTATTTATATTTATAATCTACAGATCGCTAATGTATTGAAAATTTTGATGCATTGAAATAATGATTAAAAACAATTTAACATTTCAAACATCTTCATTTTATTAACTCAAAACTAAACAACTCAAAGACTTGAACTCAAAGTTAAAAGAATGGTTTTTAAATGCACTTTTACAGTGAATTTTTGATTGCCAATTTATTTCTGTTACATACTAACATATATTTTAATTGTCTGCAAAACTTGATAGTATTAAATACGAGCTAGTTTTTTTTTCATAAATAACATATCCAAAAAGGTGCAATAACAAGAAAACATGGCTGGATATAAATTGAGAGCATTAGTTTTTTACCAATAAAAAAAAACAAAAACGAAGTGCGAACTTGTATAAACGGCTCTTAGAGAGATTTATAGTTTAGTATTACTTATGGATGTAGTGTGAAAACGCACTTACATCTGAGAGCTTATTTTTTATGCACCCCCGGCGTTGCTACGTACGTGCGGCACGCGTTTCACTTTGCCCAATGCCAGTTATTTATCGCGTTGCGGTGTGAGGGGCGGCCGCTAAGAGATTGTATAAAAAACATAAATTGCTCCGAGATTTAAGGTTGTAGGTTAGCTTAAATTATAACAGATTGCTCCAGATTCAACACTATAAAATATCTGTAGCATAATCTTCTCTTGATAGTATCTGGGAATAACTAGTAGAGTACTAGTATAGTGCTATGGAAACCAGATAACTTATATACTACATATATACTAATTTTTGTAAATACATACTTAAATAGATATTTACACCCAGACTCAGGACAAACAAACATGTATGTGTGCGGCAAAAGGAAGTATCTTAGTAACCACGCCGACCGGCCCGTCGATTGCTTATAGTTTATATACGTGTGGACAATAACGTGAGACTTGGGTCCGATGACCTCACAGCCGCTATGTAAGTACGAAGTTTTCGTGTTGAAATAATCAAACGAAGTGAACGAACAATGTGCTTGGTCGCTCGTTATGCAAAGGTGCACGCGAAGAAGTTAGACGTGATTTGGCGGCGCATTACACGGATCTCACGTTATTGTACACGCGTAGTAGTTTAAGAAAAGCTAAATTATTTTTGTGTGTGTTGCACACAAAAAATAACGGATCAATAGAAATAGTAATATTATGTCTGTAGGAAAAAATAATGTATACCGTATCGTGGGTTTACACTGCCGAAAACATTTACATAAAACATATTGTCATCTTAGTTCCTTCAGAAAGACAAAGATAGAGAGAAAGCTTGTATCGCAACAAGTTTATACGCCAGTGGAAACCCACGGGTTCATGTTGTCTGCAACTAGTTGTGCTCGGTTGATAGGATTATAACAATAGCCTTAATCTTTATTATACTTGTCCCTTTTCGCGATTGTTTTTCTGTCTACTTTACTTGGGCTAACAGAAGTAAGAATTAATTGTTCATCATTTTTTATTTTTCAACCTTTTAAAGTTTTTTAAATTGTAAATACACATTTCAAGTTTATCTGCTCTAGGAACTAACAGTAAAATTGGCAAACTATAGTTTGTAACGCGTTATTTTCGATAGCATACTTAAGAATGATTTAAACGCAACCATTTCTAAAATGATTTACAAACCAATAGTTTATCGTTATTTATATAAACATTAATTTCTCGGATTAAAATGTAAAATTAATATTTATTTCATTGTAAATTTCTTGCCAAGTATAAATTATTAAAATCTTGTTATTAACATAAAAATGTCGTTCGATCAATTCAGTTCTACCGTTAAATTAATCAATAACCAACCGGAAATTATTATAAAGTTATTTTTCAAAGGCAATTAAAGTGGTTTTTATAATATATGTCGTTAACGAATTTAACACCTTCTAACGTATGAAATCGAATTGTACCATCATAATTTGACCTCTCTCATAAGCTTCATACGACTTTGTGGGAGGTTTTGTTTCTGTGGTATGTTTTAAGTCGTATTAGTAGATTTAATGGTTGAAGAACGATAGTTTAAGATGTATCGTGGTTTGGGAATTAAAATATTCCGATAAGTATCCAGTTGCTTGTTAAATTAATTCGGACGTGATTACTCATGATATATGGAAGTTGTGATTTTGAATGGCTGTGTGAGGTATAAAATGTTAAAGAACAATAGGTAATTCTGAAGGCTTGACTGTAGTTAAATGTCGATGGGCTTGTTCACCAACCAAATAAACTCTGGTGAATTTTTAAATTTCCATGCGAGTAGTAGACGTGACATAAATAACTATTCCTTGTTTCGCATCAAGATATTATTTTTCTTTATTATTCATATCTTGTAATGAAAGCATGCAGCGTAATCATCATGAATTTCCATATTGCACAATGTTAATAACAATTGTTCGGTATTTACTTTTAAATAATGTAGCTATTCTATGACTTTTTCTATTACAAAAAAAGCAAAAATCATAGTTTAAAATTTTAAAGTTTACTTATTAAAAACCTCTACTATAGATGGAGTTCTTGAAAAACTGTGTACTTTTTAAAAATCTTTCTATTGTCTTAGAATGTTGTTGTCTCAACTCAAATAATAATAATTATATCCTGGACATTATTCATTATAGTTTGTACTATGAAATTTTTTTGTAGGTACATACTTAAATGACTAATTGCATAAAAAGAGACACAGACTACATCAAATAGAGTAAGATATACAATAGATTTTTTTTTAGCATTTCATTGATCGCGGCTTCTTAAAGATCTGTCTCATTTTACGGTTCCCAACAAAAAATATAGATAAATGAGCTGCCTATAACGGTAGTTCTTTATTCATTCCAGGGGTTGGACCTAATAAATCAGTTAGGTGGTTGTCATTGGCACATCGTGTGGTCAAACAACACTGTGGGGAACATGTTAGAACAAACATTGGCACAATTACTTGATAATATTTAAATACTGTTTTTTATACATAATTTACATCTATAAATATTATTTATTATTATAATCTTTCAAGTGCCGTGTTTAAGAGGGATGTCATTCGATTACTAGCCTCATAAAAAGAGATTTATTTGACAAATACATGATTAAAATATCCAAAACGAAAGTTACGATGTTTTAATAATTTATGCAATAAGTAAGAAAAACACTAATTCTGTTCAAGTTCGTTCATATAAAACAACCTAAATTGACTCAGCAAATTGCAAATTTATGTTGTCTTGATTTATTAAGAAATTTTAAGTAACTGACATACTAAAGAATAAGATATAGGGCGATATTAGGAGTACATGTAACCGACGAGCATGTATGTGATGTATCGATGAAGAAGCGAGAGAGGTGTGCCAGGATCACGCCACATGGAAATCCGTGATCTCTGCCTACCTCTCAGGGCTGCAGGCGTGACCGCATATTTATAACATATATTTATTTATTTAAGTAACTATCTAATATCGCTACGGAAGACAAGATATGCGTAAGCGATGTTTCACCAAATGTACAGATCACCATTACAATTGTCTGCATCGAAGAAAAATTACATACAAAATTCCCAAACACAAGAAAAGATTAATAACTAAAAACACCACAAACGTCGGGGGCAGCAACCGCACCCATCCCACAAACTATTTCACCCTCAAAACGAGAGGAAACTATTTTCGTCGAACAAAAAAAATGTTTCCGCCAGAAGATTTATCGAGTGCCTCGCTCACTGCGCGGGCCATTTTTTCGAATAAAACGCGTGAAATGAAGTGTTGCCCGATCCCCTAACTTTACTCTCCCGACTTTTTCACTTTTAATGTACGGACTGATTTTTTATTGCTCAATTAATCCATTAGAATTGACTAGGTTTACTTCTGACGTTTTGCATAAATCATTCTAAATGTTTTTTTTTTAGTTTAGATTTAGGCAAAGGTTACAAACGTTAGGCCACGTTAAGTGTAACACACTCGACCTTAGATGGCTGAATATTTAGGCGAACGTATAAATATAAATTCGACTATAATAATAACAAAATATACGGCGATGTAACCAATAGTTAGTATTATTGGTAGTTACTGCTAACATAATGGCGCATAAATCTGTTACCAAGCAATAGTGTGCTACGGAATTCCTGTACGTTACCTAAAGTATTGATGACACGGCAGTTTTGTATTTCATTTAAACATTATTTATGTGACTGAAAAACATTTACATACATTACGAATACATATATTTCAATTGTTTTCAAATATTCCGAATAGTGATGTACCTACAACAATGAAAGATACTTACTTTTAACTGGCATGAAGACGAATTTGTCTTATACCTACTGTTAATAATAATAAAACAATCAAGCAAATCTTATTTTTGTCGTATAATTATAATTTTAGTTGATTGGTGCATTGTTTATTTTTAAAACTCACTTAAAATATATATTTTAATAAAATTAAAATAAATATGCGCCTACGCCCTTCACCCAGAGGGGTAGGCAGATATTATGGATTTCCATTTGGCGCGATCCTGGCACACCTCTCTCGCTTCTTCTACATTCATACATCTCCGCATGCGTGCTCGTCGGTTATGGGTGCTCCTTATATCGCCCTATTTTAGTAAACCACTAATCTGAGCGATATAAGTTCTCCTAGGGCGTCCCCTACCAACTCTGCCACTCACTTTTGCTACATAAATTTGTTATACAAATACAAAAATGCTACATTTAAACAATATGAGTTTAAAACAGTTTTTTTTATGTTATTAAATGCATTTAAATACATTAAACTCTAATGCAATTGTTCTAATTAAGTATTAGGATGGGATGTGATTTCAAAGCCGGATAGAGTGTAAGGTATGACCAGGAAGACTATGTCTACTATGTACAATGAATTAATTACTGATACTAATAAAGAACAAAGTAAATATTAATGAAACAGATGCGTAGATCAAATCTAAATAAACTATAAACGCTTTAAATGTTGGTATCGATATGTTGCATGTCCCATGCCTATAACTCGACGTCGCGGTCACTCAACAACAATACAGAGTCCAATAGACATTCGCGTCACGTTCGCCCTCCGTCGCCGCACCTATTGCTGAAATTGATATACATTAACCATTTACAAACTATTTAAAACACCTACATACGCCTTATCACAACGCAGTAAAGTTCATTTCTATTCAAACCGACTGTGTACATCATCGCACATTCCTATCAGACGTCCAGCAATCACTGACCTCTGGAATAAGCTACAAATTTATTCGTTGTATTAAGAAATGTACGAAACGATGCGAGCAATGAAGGTCTTTTTATTTCGGTGAATAAAGGTTTCAGCTTCTTGACCGAAGAATTTTATTTGGTCGACTCTTGTCGCCTGGTCCCAATTGCTTTAGAAATATTATTAGTGTGAAAGCGTGTGGGGGATGTCCAATTTTATTTAAGTAAAAGGCGGATATCGGCTCTTTTACTTAAATAAGTTTTTTGCTTTTGGTTAAAAGTTTGGGAAAATACGAAAGAAATAAGAGGTTAGGATACAAATATGTTTAACTTTTGTGAATTGGGAACACAATCTAAGCTGAGTTCTGGACTTATAACTGCATATATGTACACTACGCTTGATGAGAGGATCTCAAGTGATCTCCCAATACGTATTCACTATATAATGTCGTATCTTTTCAGATTTCATCCGAATAAAGTTGTAACTAGAATCAGCTTAAGTAAAACTATCTGTGCCCCGCAGTATCACCCCTGTACCGATTAATTTAAACGAAATCAGATACGTATTTTCAACAAATTAGAATACTTCGGAATAGATTATATTTTTGTCATATCACACGAATCGGAATGAAATTTATTACTCTCTCGCTTAGCGTTCTTTTTGATTTTGCTCACCCCTTAAGGGTGGTGTTAAATAGTCTATAATCGTCCGTGATAGGGCTGTCAAATAAAAGAAGAATTTTTCAAATTAAATCCGTAGTTCCTGAGATTAGGTTGAACAAACTCTTTATTATAATATTTGAGCATAGATGTGGCGTCATTTATAATAGATCTAAAAGAGTCGCTCGGTTGTAGTATATACATAAATACGCAAGTTAAAATTGCCAAAAAATATTAACGTCCTTTTTCTGAAAGACGGAAAAATTAGCTAGCTAGTTGTCAAATGTCTTTGTCTTCTAGAAACTGAAATTGATTTTTTGCTGTTGATTTGACAAGAGTTTTAATTGAATAAAAAAATTGACAAACCTTTCAGAAACCAGGCAAAATACATTATCAGTCAAAGATCAAAATCCTTTTTTTAATATTGTATTCATGACGTATATATAAAAAAGCTAAACAAATCTTTGTTGAGATTGTATGCAAGATTATAGCGAGATAAATCTGCGAACACGTCGTAGGCGGCGCCGGGGGCGTATCGTAGTGATATACGACACGGCCACGACACGGGAACGATACCATCGAATTAATTACCATCGCTGTAATACCTTGATTATTGTGCCAAATTTGTATCACTGTTAATAATCGTGTATCAAAATTATCAATATTGACTTTAACATGCGAACTTAATATGGATTGTAGGATATATCATTTCAAAATCAAGAGAATTTGGATTGAATGAGGATAGCACGTAATGTATTTTTATGTGCACGTATGTATTTGTTTGGTGTATATAATTTATTGAATAATCATTGTCTTATATTGTGCTACCGTGGTCCAGGTATTATTATTGGTCCCTGGCCCTGGTCTATTTGACAAATTAAGTAAGTTTTATTGATGTAAAAGTAAATTAAATTGTGTGTTTGATTGTCCGTAACTAGTCTACATAAATATTATGAAAAATTAAGATTTATTTGTCTGTAATGTCCAATCGTTGACACAGAAACAGTTGAACTGATTTTAATGATTATTACACCGTTAGAAACTTTTTTCATCACCAGTCATTGTAGATTCAATCCATATTCTCTAGATTTGAATTAATTGCTATTACTAATATTAAATTTGTTTAATTAGGTATATAAGTACTATTTTATTTGCTTTTTAATCAAACAACGTATGTTACTAAATAAATATTCAACGTATTTCTTTTTTAAATGTAGTTTTCTTCAGTTTTAAGTGGTAATTATTTCAAAATGAAAAGCTCCCAAAAATTACCAAATGCTCATATCATATAGGTAAGAAATAGGTGAATGAAAATCACAAAGTTGATCAAAGATTAAAGAAACTTGTTGAGGTTATTGTTTTTTTTTTTCGTGTGATTGGTGAAGGTTGTGAAAACATAATATATATGAATGCTTAAGATGTTTGTTGACTTATTTGTTACCGTATTTGCATTACTATAATTTACTTGTCGTTTGTTTGTATGTGTGTTTTAATCAGAGTAATATTCTCTAAGCTATGGTGTGAAAAAGTCACTTGATCATCTGTTAGACACAGATCTTCACTGAGTACCTATTAACAAAGATTTGGATTTTTGCTGGTTATATTGTGTTACATTTCTCTTGCAAGGACTTATCTGTATGAACTATCTAGAGAGCTATTGAAATTACATTTCTATTAAAACATCTGCTTCGAGATGTTGAACACACACATAAATCCAATCTATATACATACCGTCTAACAGACTCCCTAAATATCTCGTTACTAAAAGTAAGTATCTATTTGTGTTTTGGCTTACAAACACCCGTAAATCAAAATACGAATCTAGCCTTGAATACTTAAGCTGTAAATTCCTTCTAGATCCTTAACCTATACGACGAACTCGTCCACATCGTAGGTATTCAGATAAAATCGTAGAAGCAGCTCCTAAATCAAATGAGGATGGTGAAGTAGATAGACCAAATAAAGGAGACTAATTATACTTAATCGTGAAATGAAATAAAAGTCGAAGAAAGTAGCTGTCGAATTAAAACTGTCAAATTATAAATAAAATAAAACCTTTTTGGAATAATAACAAAACTGTGCTATTGTAAGTGCCTGGTTTATTTTTAAAATATAAATAAGCGTGTTCGTCTTGTTATCGTTGTGCATGTCTTTATCAATAAAATGCATGAATAATATTGGTTGCTTGCATGTGTTTTGTTTTCGGGTATCGGTGGAGGTTACTGTCGATGTCACAAATCACAACTTTTATCACCGTACTAACCTTTCATTTCTTTTTTCTGAGCAAATTTCCATCCAAAGTAACGGCCACTTAACCCCTTTTTACTGTCACTAATGACCGAGAGATGGCGCTTGGCAATCGACACACCACAACTGCTTTCAACATGTAAGTATCTTTTATTAACATTCTTTTTAACCTTTCACTTTGTTTATTTTACCATGTACTTTTTTAGTTAAAGATCATATATGTAACAATTGTAATGTCGTCACAATATAAAATGCTAGTTTTTACGGTTGTACTACGACGTTAAATCGCTTATAGAATGACGTAATTAACTTAAACCGATTTATTATGATTCTCGAATAATCTGATTACAGATTCACAGTTTGATGTATATATAGTTTTATATATATTTATATATTGGCAGGAGTAGTTATGTTGTGACGACTTTACACTAATTTTAATTTGCACTAATACTAAACAAAAAATTTCAGGCTGATTTTAAGGTGTTTTAGTGTTTATTAAAATAAACAATAAAATGATATATATGCTTAAATTTGAATTTTCATAAGCGTATGCTATTACTCTTACTATGTAGATTAGTCGTTGTAAATATGTTTAGTACAATTGTACTGAACATATTAATGCCTAGATAGAATATAGTTAAATAACACGCTTATTAGCTTTTTAATCTAACTATTTAATATATAAAGTACTAAAACTTCATGCATACTCTTAAGTCGTTGAAAAATACTAAACAATTTGATATCACCACTAACAGGGTCCGAGTGCGGGGGTCCTTTCGGCCCGGGGATAGGGAAAAGGGGCTAATAAGTGAAACAGAGATTTATGAGAGCAGAGATATGCAAATAGAAATTTGCGGTCCCTCGCCGATAAAAAGACGTCTCGCCCCCCGTGAGGGCTGTTTGTCCGACTGTCGGGGGATCGCGGCTTGTAATTATTTCGTATCGAATTCCTCGCTCCTGTGACGAACCCGGCTACCGTTTTGACGCGTATTAATTGCTGTATGAGTAGACTGATTTTTGTTTTAATAATTTAGTTACTATATTGTTTTATAAGAAGTTCAGTGAAGTGAAATATAGGCGTTAAAACTTGCTACAGGACTTTATCTCCTTTCATTTTTGTTTCATCTCTTTCTTACACAAAGCCTGGAAGCTTATCAGTAACTCTACTGACTGTGGACGTCAATATCAAAAGCCGCGTGCTCATTTGCCTCCTTTTATCATTAAAAAACCTAATAGAAACTAATCCTTCCAAAGGGTAACATATCCTATCTTAATATATACATGTTTCTGAGCGTGTGTATGGCTGAACTACTCCGAAACGGCTGCACCGATTTTGGTTTGAATTTTGTGTGTATGAGTAGGTAACAGGATGGTTTAGACAACTGGACACGGTAGGTGGCGCTACCATCGGTTTACAGGAGTTTTTTTTTGTAATTTCATGAAGAATGCAAGACAACGTTCATGCAAGATAACGCTTGCTGTATCTACCAGTTCATTGTTAAAACTTAGATCAAATAATTGTAAACTACAGTCATAGTATAACTACATATTAATCCGAGTTTTAAAGATTTCAGTTATTTCCAGAACCTGTTTGGGAGCATTATAATATTTTATAAATTATAATATTAGCAAACAGAATCTGTTATCACACTCCACGGGGTCTCGTGATGGGGAATTGCTAATTATTTTCACCGGGACGTTGTCGGGGTTGTCATAATTGAAAATATTATGATGCTTAATTCATTTGCTTCTCTGCAAACGAGATTACAAAGTTTTGAGAAGACGTTTATACAACTTTGTAATATTGAGGCTTGTTTCAATGCTATTTAGGAATTATAATTAGGTCTCACTTAAACATAACTTTTGAAATAATCATGATTTATAGTAAATTTTCCAGTAGACAAAAGATATATAGACGACATTTGACGAAATATATTTTTTAAATAATAATGTAGGTAAGATACCTTTAAATCATTGATTGAAATGAAAAAATGAGAGATATGTAAATAAAAACACAAAAAAATCCAAAAAGTACTCGTTGCAAAATACCTAAAATAATATCTTAAATATTTGCAACAAGAGAATACAGTGTACGGAAGACTGTGTGGTGACTTTGTGTGCATAGTCTATATCAGATGATCAAAGTGGAGCGCTGTCGTCACATAAGACGACAAAGCGCTGCTCCTGTGTTTGCTCGCGTGTTTGCTCATTAGCAGACGGAGGGATCGCTCGATGCACACGCCGGTGTATGTATTCCGGCTCGCCAATTGCTATCGCTATCATTTTAGTTCATTATGTACAAAAATTGTAGTGTGTTCTTAGACAAAAATAGTTATACACAGGGTGTCCAGAAATTACCTTGGCCGAAAATATCATGATTTCACTTAATTTATCTAAATACATAGAATATTATATACTTCAACTTATCCACATATATAACTAAAACCTAGAAGGCCTAGATATAAAATGTTTTTAACAATGTAATCAATGTCTTAAATGCATTTAATTATTTTTTAGCCACGCGTTTATATAATTTTTTTTTGCGATTCTCTGATTCGGTTTTTGACCCAACAATCAGTCTACTGTTGTCATTTTTACTATCAACACAATTTCGCATATGATATTCTATTAGAATCGGGTCCCTGTTTGAACCCCTCTAGCGACAGATTGTTAATACTGACCGCCGACGACCTAACGAGCTGTGGCCAGATGAATATTCAACGTCCTCCCGCCCCGACAGCGAATTAATTAATTTCGTTGACACTGGACAACTGATGCGTACGACTCTTCAAATATGTGCAACGTGTCATATTTTACGTTACAAGATTAATTTTTAAAAAATCAATTTCATAATTTTAACAATAGTGTTAGAGCCCATAACATCAGTTGCACGAATTGTCCTGCTCGACCGGTGAAATACCACGACTTCACAGAAGACAGGCGTGAAGTAGAAGTAATCTGCGCTTCGCATGATGAATGAGGTGCTGGAAGCCTATTCCTACCATTTTCTAATAAGAGCATTTGACGGGAAAGCGGAAGAAAATGTCCTTTTTACTGTTTTATCCCCTCATCTGTCCATTAAAGGACCAACTCATTAGCTTGTTGCAGATGCCTATGGCTGATGACTTAATATCAGGTGAAACGCTTTCTCGTTTGCCACCTTCTTCCATAAAAAAATCTGGCAGGAGGACACCCTATACTTCTTCCCATATATACGCCCTCAATTAAATCACAAAGGTATCAATAATATTAGTTAAAAAATAATAGTTGTGTAGAATTCTAAATTAGACATTAAAAAATTACCAAAATCTTAATAAATTCGTTTTTTACAAATAGCTACAACTTTTTATCTAAGTTTTTAGTAGATTTTATATTTACTTAAGACTTAGATAAAAAGTTTTTATACCCCATAACGCGATTATAACCAAAACAAAAACGAATACCGCAAAATAAATTTCAAAATATCTTATGATTATGTTTACAATACAACTT
>JWHW01044568.1:283901-309688 GCA_000931545.1 Papilio glaucus
TTGTACTATGGAAACCAGATAACTGATATACTACATGTACTACGTTTCTTGTGTACTTAAATAGATAATTACATCCTGACTCAGGACAAACAGAGCTTTCATTAGCTTATTTATTAGGTACCCTATTCACTCTTAAGGTGCTCCCTCACCGGGACCATTCGCCTATATTGCAACATTTTAGGTTCGATTTTGACACGGTTAATTACTCTGCTGAAAAGTCAATGTACGTAGATTCGTTATACGATTACGGTTTAAATTAATTTCGGTTAGTTTAACGTCGACGTACATAATATAAACATATTTAAGTTTGTAATATTTGATTTAAGTTAGTTCAATTTCTTTTGTAAAAAAAATAAGTATATAAAGTCTATCAGGGAGTGGCACTAAGTAAAGCTAAATCACAACCACCGTTATCAACCAAAAGAACAAACTAAACGTTGACTAAACAAGGGGGATATAAGGAGTACCCGTAACCGACTAGCATGTATGCGTCGATGTATGGCTGGAATCCGTAATCTCTGCTTGTCCCTCTGGATTACAGGCGTGAGTGTATATTTATTTATTTATTTGTATCAGGTGATTACTTCAAATATATTATTTAAACTTGTGCGTAATTTTAATTGTAGCTATGATTCAAAACTCAGTTTAATTTCATTTAATTTTCCAACTGTACTTGTGCTTGCTGACGGTATACAAGTGGTTTAATTTCAATGACTCATCAGTTGTCCGATACAGTGTATGTATAAAGAGGCCACTCGATTGTAGCAATTGTAATTAGTTGTGGGGCCTTGAAGACTGATTCGTTAATCTAGATCTAGAACATTCGTTTATTCTTTCATTACGTAGTATTTTATGGAAAATATAAGTTCTTACACGCATATACATTCCTTCGGATTATGACGTGAATACCTTCATAAAGGTGCTCCCTCACCGGGGGCATTTGTCTGTAATGTAAGGTTACAGATTCGAGCATTACATCACAGTGAGGGAGGAACGCGTAGCATTACATAGCTCCACCTATAATCATACAATCCGTAATATTTTGATACGACTTGTAACATCAATGCGCATATACTTTTCGGCAATGTAATTAACTGTGGCAAAATCGAATCTAAAATTTTACATTATAGGCGAATGGTCCCGGTGAGAGATCACCTTAAGAGTGAATAGGGTACCTAATAAGTAAGCTAATGCAAGCTCTACTAGAACACAGGTAACATGTTTCGATCACACCATCACCTAATATCATGCTCTCTTATTTGCTCGAGTAGATAAATAGACGTATAATAAATAAAACATAACCAAGATAACTAGCTGATAATCTTTATACTGGTGAAAGAATTTTTAAATTTGGTTTACTAGCTGTTAAGATTATCCGGAAAGAATCAAATCGATTTCTTAAAATCAAATCAAATGTTTAATAAAAATATTCAATCAAACCTTACAAAAATAAAACTAATATTAAACAACTATAAATATGAACAAAGGAATATAAATTACTAGTCGTATAAAAGTGCGAGCTTCCAAATACCTTGCGCTGGTTATAAAATTGCTTTATTTGATGAAACTTCCAAGTACTCTATGTAGACAAGAGTTGGACGGAGCGATAGAATACTCCATGTAACCTAACAAGGATTATAAGATATAGTAATTATGAAAAGCAACGCACTCCGGCAATGAACGGGGCGACATCTGCTCGGGATCATAATGACCCTTTTGTTTGCCGCGCGTCATTTCTTCGTTGTGTATAACAATAAAAAAATATTAATGTTACCTCGGGTAACATCAGCCAAATGTACCGAGGGGCTCGCTAATCGCATTAAGACGGTCTGCGTTCACGGGCTATTATGTTGATACGTTTTTATATCGGGGGTTGGGACGTTAGCGGAAAGGATTATTGCGAGAATCTTTCTTTGCCGTTTCCTAACTTTCATAATTCATACACCAGCATCGTTCATGACTTTTGTTACAAGCATGTTTTTCTTCTATACGTACGCCGTCAACATGCGCTACAGTCAAAAGAGTTCCGTTGTGTTGCCAGCCAGCCCTATTCTAGGAAATAAAAAGAGAGAATTTAAGAAAAAAGACAGGAGAAGCGGGTAGTATGTGGAAGGTACATGTGGAAGATAGAAATCTTTGGAACCTGAGTTGAAATTTATGGCTCATAATTAATTAGGCATACATCGTAAGAGGACATTTATGTGATAGAGTAAAATGTATACAATGTTAGGGCGGCCTTTAAGTTGAACTTGAAATGCAATAACGTTTTAATGTAAAAAAATGCGTATTAATAAAATTTTGATCTTTTTATGCACATGACGCATTTTCACTATATTTTTCTTATTTGGTGTTTATTATTTTAGGTTCTGTATGACAAATACAATATACACTGTATTTATAATATTGTGCCAATATTAAGGTTAAGAGGACAATTAACACAAAACAACGAATCGTAAAAGACACAACAATTGTACGAAGCTGTAAACAAGGCGTAAATGTGTCACGCGGACAATAATTTGTCACGTGCGTGTTAATAAGACATCGAGCTTTTGATACGAAATATTACGCAGTATTTATTGCCCAACAACATCTTAAACAAGTATTTCTAAACAAAACACGATTGCACTTATAAATATCGACAGTTTAATGTAGCGAGTATTTTTCTATTACATCTTGTTTTATCACGTACCTAATGAAGACAGTAAACTATTTTAATATTCATTATAAACCTGTCTACATTTCTTACTTTATACAATTATTTAATTGTTACTCATCACTATCTGTATGAACAATCTCCCGTCTTAAGTTTTTCGGACATCTGCAGAGATCTCAAGGTCACTGATTCTATGCAAGGGTTATATCCCAAAATGTTTCTCGTGTACATGCCTGTAATCAGTGGTGGATTTACCCTAAGGATCTGTAGCCCTGGGCCTACTGCGTCTAATATAGCAAAAAACACATAAACCAATGGAAACAACATTTATGACCTTAAGTTAATACATATGTACTCTATATCTCTTAAGGAACTGTGACATCCATTGCGTTGAGTGGGTGAGAGTTGACATAAAATACTGAGAAAAAATATACAATCACAACAAACAAAATAATATACACAACTTCAGTTCTTATCAATTGCGGATGCCAATGGTACTACAGGGCTTACCGCGGCCAAGTCTGCAAATCCGTCACTGGCTATAATAGATCGCGTTAGTAGCCCTTCTAGGTGGCTACCTTCGTTCGTAACAAGCAAACAGTACAACCAATAATAATGGTTTTCGACATTCAGTTATTTATTCAAATATTTGACATATTTCTTTTTCTTTTGCAGATGCGTGTGGTCTGTCCGACGTGCCGCACATAGAGAGTTTACAAGAGAAATCACAATGCGCGCTAGAGGAATACTGCAGGAGTCAGTATCCCAACCAACCCACGAGGTTCGGGAAGCTGCTCCTCCGACTACCCTCATTACGGACCGTCAGCTCACAAGTGATAGAACAATTGTTCTTCGTCCGTCTCGTCGGGAAGACGCCCATCGAAACTCTTATCAGGGACATGCTACTGTCCGGGAGTTCGTTTTCGTGGCCTTACATGGCGACCATGTGACATACGATGTGGCGACAGCTGGCGGCAGCCTGATCCTCGCCCTACGGCCTCGCACCGTACCTGCCCCAGTTCAACCTCCAGAGGTACCCGCGGGATGCGCCGGAGGACGCTGTCACCTCATCCAGCGAGTTCCACGAAACCGAGCCGTCGGAAGAGTACTACAGGAGCAGAGACGGCGAGAAGACCGATTCTTGTCCGACCTTCGATTCTACTACAAATTTCTATATGCCAAAGTCGACGGAGTCGGATGGGTTCGAGGCGGCCACCACCATTTCGGAGTCCAAGACCAGCCAGAAGACTTCTTTGATGATCGACAACCTCTTGAACCTGAGGAGCCAGGACTCCTGCTCTTTGCCGGACATTAAGTGAACTCAGTTCAGCCAGTGGGTCAGTAGTGTTTATTAGTTCATTTTGTTCCTCTGTAAAAAAATAAATTAGGTTAGTTGTAATATTTAATGATGTAAATAAAATGTTTTTATTATTGTAAATGTATCGAATGTATAATAGTTATGAATAGGGTACGAGAGACGTATTCTATTATAGTGAAGTCGTTTCGGTCGACGATATGTTTCCTCCTTCGGAATTGATTTAGGTTTCGGAAAACTTTTTATACGCTATCTTTTTAGTGGTCGTTTTTAGAATTTATCGAAGAGCAATTTATTGTCTGAGAGCAATGATACAAGTCGGTCGTGCAATCTTGGTGTGTAGTTATCTATTATAATTATTGTAGCAATTATAGTGATTTTCGATATCTTTAAAAAATATATTTTATTTGATTAAACAAGTTATCAAAAACTTATTAGAAAAGATGCCTAAATATAAAAAAAATCAGGATAAATTTAAAGATGAAAAACAAGTTTTCTATCATTTATAAAACATTTACTATGCGTGCACAATATGACACGTGGTAAGCAAACGCACCCTTTTTGTACACCGTACAAAAAAACCAGTGTGGCGTCAAAGACTCTGATCTCGCGTTATTGTGCACGAGTAGTAAAACATATAGTAAGAATAATTATCACATTAATCAATTTACACGCAATACCACAGAGTGACATGTAATTTTAGATGGAATTTATCTTGATTGTATTTATGTACAAGAGATTTTTTTTACATAATACGAAATGTCAAATATCATAAATATAATAATAATTACGTGATTACAAAATGATAAATCAGAAAAGATTTAAAGATCGAATCACTAGGTGGCACTTGCTGCTTGAAAGGTGGTTGAAAAATGGTGAAAAGTGATGTCACGTGTATTGAATTGTGATTAAATGTGTCATTACTGTATACTTAATATGAACACACAGTAAAGCCACATTTATTCAAAAGGATATTCCTATTATGTTTGTGATAGGTTTCAGCAATCACTTTTCACCACATTTCACCCAGCTTTCAGTTTGTCGCCATATCATGGTACAAACCTCTCTTACATTTAATTTATAAATTAATCTGTGCGTATTTTGTGTACATATAGAAATCTTGTTGAGACACTTTATCTGCATTGATAAAATTAAGACGTTATTAATATAGGGAGTTGCAATTGTCATAAAGTTACAACAAGTTTGAAACAAGCAAAATAATTTGAATTACAAATATGATCGTTTAAATTCACAGTGAAAGTACTTCATTCTAGTTATTTTACACAAGAAAAGTATCAAACAAATTTAAAAAAAAATCTTTTTGTACTGGTGCTCTGTATTTTGTTTTTGTTCTCTCTTTACAAATTTAATAATTCCGTACAAGCATTTAGCGTTTTTCGATTATTTTGAAAGTTTTATATTTTTATTTAATTCTATGTAAATCCAAAAAAATAAATTGAATTATTATGATTAACAAACGAAAAATATTTTATTGTTTTATGTGTGTCGTGTAAAGTTTATTTTTTTTTATGAAATAGACTTAATATATTATTTTAGTGGAAATATTAAAAATTATTTTATTGTATATTTTTGGTGGTTACTACTCCAAAGAAAATTTTAAAAATTCTTTGACGTTCATTTAGTCACAAATATGTAACTGTGAATCTTGATAATTAAACAAAATAATAAAAACATTTTAGTGCCAGTATCTATGTTGCTGAATACAAAACATACTAGTTTAAAAATAATAAGTAAATAATTAGACTTCAATACTACATTTCTTATTTTGTTTGTATTTTTCTTGTTATTTATATCGAAATACGCTTTTCGCCATAAATAACAAGAAAGCTGACTATTAATTTTAAAGATAAACAAATTAAGTTTCTAGTAAAAGTGACATTTATCCTGGTTGACATTTCCTCAAAGTTGTTTTTTTTTAATTTTTTTTTAATGGCAACGTCATTATTTTTATATAACTTCATATTTTTAAGTAACCACCAAGAGTAATGTTAATATAACCTCGTTTTCCCGCTATAATGTCACAAAGAAACAAACTTCTCCTGCCAAATCTATAAAAGCAATGTATTTATTTGCAAATAATGTACAGTGATGGGTGTAATTATAGAGTGGGTGTGTATGGGACTGAGCGCAGTTGTATGATGACGCGTCAAGTTGAACAATAAAAGAGTCTCTTTGAATAAACATTTTATTTTATTTCACTTTACTTAAAGAACTAGACATTAAATTAATGTATTGATCCAAACGGAACCAAGGTACCGAGTTAACTCGCAAAATTGGTACGACGCCGTGCCTTATACACCGACAATGTGACACCAAAAGGGTGACCACGTCTAAATCGACGCAACGTAGATAGGCTTTCCAGAATATGGTTCGATGATTTGGTGTAAGTCCAGAATGATGGCCAAGTTTTGAATGTGTTGTGTTATTCTATTATAATGTTGAGCGAGTAAACAAAAAGACCATCGCCTCATCATGCCTCAAGGTGAAGAATGCAAATGCAAGATCAGTGTCAAAAATCTTGTTCTTGAGTTCTCAAATACTTATTTTTTCCGATAAAGAGAAAAAATTAAGTTTACGATGCATTTTTTTATTCAAAAGTAACCTACAAGTTGAGTTACCAAGTAAGATGGACAAGAAAGAGTCCGTCATGCTTTTGAATGTTAACAAAGACATTAAACATTTATTTTTATTTTTAAACTTTACATCGAACAACGCGTCTACTTATAGTTTGTGTAAAACTTATCGTAGATGATATTAAAAAAAATCCACAATCATTCATGTACATAATTCATTAGGTTTTTTACGTACATAATTTATTTAGTTGAGTTATATACCTTTATTATAGATCACATAGCTTGTGTGAGGCACTTGCGACACAGTAAAGGTAGGCACATTTGAGCGGTACCCGTGGAGTCTGATATCCAAACAAGTAATGCACCAGTGCGAAAAAGAACCAAAACTTCTCCAAGAGCTTCAGTGAAATGTAGCGATTTCATTTTACCCCGCATAGATTAAATAAAATATGTTGGATGATTAGTGTACAAACAGCAAAGGTCACACTATAGTGTCATAGGAGCGACACGGGTGTTAAGTAAAACGAAGGAAGAGGTCATAAACCTAAGCCTAGAAGATCAGTGAAATGTCTACAACGATCTCAATTTCTCTCCAATATCCTAAGCAGTAAAGGTAACGCCGCACTATAGCTGTGCGCGTGGGAGCGGCTACATCGCGTGCACACAACAGCTGGGCTGCACGCGAACCGAGATTCGTTTGACACGTGGGAACTGTGTACTGAGTACTGTTTCAGTAGTACTTAATTAAAAGTTGCGACCAAAATTATAGGTCTGGTTTATTATGACTTTACAAGAAGTAATTTTATTGATATTTTTATTAGAGTATTTTTTATCTGATATTATCTATGTGACTACCGCTAACCACCAATTTTCAGACATTACATGTAGCTTACTCGTGTAACTTTTATTAGATAAGTTTTTTAGATATGGGAAAAGGGAAAGGAATGGATGGGATATGGATACCTAAAGAATCCCACACAACAAAGACAGCATTAGGTTCATCTGTCTCAAAAGAGTTTTTAATAGTGTGTTCATGTGAAGACGACAAGTGATATTAACTGTGTACTTAACCGTATCTCTATGTTACTGTTCAGGCAGCGTACTCGTCTAGTGACTTCCTACATCTTTGCACATTTGATAGTTGAAAATACTACGTGGTGCGTTATTATAGTTAATGTTAATGTTAATAATGTACAAAATATACCTACTCGATTTATTGGTATATTCACAGATATCATTTCATCAAATATGGGGTTAGCAGAGGGTCTGTAAAGTCGCACACTGTCGGCAGGTGCTCCAAACGACAATCAGTACCGGGTCGCAGGTCGCTAACCGTCGGTCACGCTCGCCGCCTTCATTGTGTGGTCACCTCCGACCACCGACCATAGAGCAATTTAATGACGTTACAAAGCATTAGCGGTTTAACCGACGCACTGATTTATAAGGAACTCCTCAATCGGAACTACGAAATGTCTTTAAATTTCGGAGTCCCTGCAAATTGACCTTGTTAGCCATGTTGCTATTGATAATGAAAAAAATAGTAGCTTAAAGTACGTTACCATTCTACTTGTACCATTTAAACTTTACCTAATACGTATAATCCAACTACATTCTGTTGATGAGGCCACTGAGAATCAAATTTTGCTGGTATCTTTCATACCGTAAGTATGAAAGATAAGTTTGCGCTTGCTATTCTCATTCGTAGGTCCCTTTTATAGAAGAATGAGGTAAACGAGCAAGCGGGTCACTCGAAATAAAGTAACCGGTACCCGCAGGAAGCTAATGAGCTGCAGATGCGTTACTTACCTTTAATGGACTGAGGAGGATAAACAGAAACAAGGATATTTCCTATTCTAAGGTTTTCATTATCAATAAGAGTAAAGATATTTCAGTCGACGGATTTCAGTTAGGTAAAGGGCGTTGGGCGTGGCAGAGGTCGCCCAATGAGGTCGGAGGTCGCGACCCGCGGCTACTTGCGTTGTACTGAGGTAAGCTGCCGCGAACAATACGATTGATTTGTACCTAATGTCTCAGTACGACGCCCATCGCCGCAATATGTCATACGCATCGTCTGACTACAGGCGTAACGTACATTTCATATAAATGTAGGCAGTCTTCAATTTTAAGCATTTTTTCGTGACTGTACAACATCAATTCACTAATTTTCATATAAGTCTTTCGATATATAAGTACATACACACATATAACTCGTAAATCACAACATGATCACTATTTATTTCATAAAAGAAAGTAGCAAACGAGCAAGCATTACACCTGGTATCGAGTGACCGCTATCCATAGAGATGCAACGAACAAATGAGTCGCTGATGCGTTGCCTACCTCTAATGCACAGCGAAGAGGATGGATAGGAAATATCCTTTTTCGTGTCAAACCCTCTTCCCCTTTTCATCCTTTTCTTATTAGTAAAGGGTGGGAATGACTAGGAAACCTTTTAACGGTAAAAAAAACCTTTACCTTGCACTCATAACCTACTTTATTAGTCACCTACTTGAACCTGGTACCTTACCTGGTTACTGTCAAAAACATAGAAACTATTGATTAATACGAGACAGAGTTGTGATTGCCTCGAAGACCGACTTATTTGGTTACACCTACAATAGTTAGTTTCTTTAGGCAGCGGCAAATGGACACACTTAATGGGAACAATTTAAGGAACTTCCAGCCTTTGTATTGTGATGTGTGCGCGAGATGTGAGCGATAAGACGCTCCGACGGTATCTAGCGAACGATGCTCGTACTATGGAAAATCCATTGGAACAGGGACATGCATGGAGAAAGTACTAGAATTTAATTTTATAGAGGTAAATTTAGGTGTATGTGTTTAACATCATCACATTACTATCATGAGCAGCGTTTTTATCTTGATATACTCTATGAAATTGTCATCCACTAACCCGCACTGGGCCAGCGTGGTGGATTACAGCCTCTCCCTCTCTCGGAGAGGAGGCCTGTGTCTGCAGTGGAAAAGTACTAAAAGGCTGATTATTATTATATAAAATTGTTATTACGTCACACGCTACCTACAATTACTAAAGTCATGCAAAATCGTACTGAATCTTTCGTGCATTGTGGAGTCGTCCTAGACTAGACTAAACTTAGTTTAATAAGGAGCACTATGTAAAAAAATCTTATTTTGATTTTATCTGAAGGTAGGCACGAAACATTACTATTTTTTTTTCGCTGTACAAAACCTACCAGAACTTTCATTTTATGAAAACCAATATACAAACACATAATAATACCCAGATATCCAAGCTTTATCTATATATGTAATATATTTAGAGTGAATAACTACTCCGCTAATTTCTGTTTGCTAGAACATCGCCTAATCGCGCGGGTGGTCGAGCCTGATTGTGATTGACAGTCGCGCGTCAAAGCGCCACGCTTATTCCCAATGTTACCTTTATTCCCATAAACACTCCATCCATTACTATCTTATAACGGCCTTTAAACCTCCCCATCGCAAGTAAGGCAGCAATGAATGCATTGTAAGGGATTCCCCCTTGTGGTAAATATCGATTTCATAGTGGAAGGTTCGCTAACTAGAGTTGGGTGTCCGAAGACACCACGCTATGGTCTTCTCGGACGTGTGATGGGGTAATGTATGGAGCGTCTGACAGCTGAAGTGAGAATGGATGTTGTGCTACATCAAAAGATTTTGATGGCTCGTATCTACTTTGATTATAATCCTTAATATTTTATAGTTTGTTAATGTGAACGCATCACTTTTTTTCACTATTTATCAGTTTTAAAATGGAATTTCTTTTAGTTACACTTTCTTGTTATGGTCGCTTAGTATTATCTATTAGGCAAGGTTTGAAATCTTTAACCTGATTGTCTTTATGTTTGTAGTGCTGTGTATTGAAAGGATTAAATGAAAGGATAGCATAATTAAAATAATAAGAAAAAAGAAAACAGCTAGAGTTTGTCACCTACGCGTAAATGTATTATATAATTGTTAATAACTATATCATTTGATGTTAGAAAATTCTCAAACAAATTATTGCAATTCTGTTACCTATTCTTTGTAATGGAATATCAAAATTAAATGTCAATTTTTTTAAGGTACTCTTGAATTAGTACAATTATAAGCCCTCAGCCTTTTAATACAACTGTTATATAGTCCATCCAAGTTAAGGAAGGCAATAGTTTTCCCGGAAAATGAATTACATAGATAGAAAAAACCGCAGTCCCCTGTTGGGGTCCGCGCGGTGGACAATTTATCTAAAAGTATCGGCCAGGCACATTGTCTTAGCTTCTGCCACTGAAATACCGACCCTAATGGAATTTACGACCGACAATACTACATGAGAGTATATGCGCAAGATTCGTCTAACAATATATTTGTCATTTTAGCTATACGCATTATTTGTGTAGATTTATTAGTTTTAGTCATAAAGATAAACTGTCATAGTCAGTCACTCAAACATAAACAGTCCAGGTATTAATGTTTAATATAATAAATTTTTCTTCACGTTTAAAATCTATGTTCATTTATTTATTGTCGACGACACTTTATCCAGAAGTTTTCTTTGCAAATTTTTGATGTCTTTCATACTAAATCTCTCTTATTCTTTTATTAAAAAGTACTACTCATGTCTATGCTAATGAACACATTTATTTTTTATTTCATATTATTTATTTGTTATAATTAACGGCGTAATCCTAAGAGGATTTTAAAAATATTTATTGCAATAATCTCGTGTGAAGCACGCGTTAGCGTCGGATAGACTTCGACGGAAAAAACAAGTGTGTCGATCGTTCCCTCAGCTTTCCGTACATTTTGCGGACCTGTCACCTCGTTCTCTTACGGATTTAGTACATTAGTGAATAAATACGTTGCGCTTAATTTAAAAAATTAGTCAAATGTCAAACCATATATAATGTTAAACTGAAAACGCTTTAAGTAATTTTATATTAATAAAATAAATACGGAGAACTGGTCACTTGTTAATACAGTAAGACCAGGCGTTGCAAACTATTATTCTTGACATTATGTGATATTTTGTTGTCGTCATATCTGCAAGCATAAAGTTGCTGTCTTAAACACAGTGGTGGGGGCAACAGCCGCCTTTGTTACTTGAATTAACCAACTCGCTTGGGGTACCATAATCTCAAAGAACCTGCGTTAGTAAAAATCGCGCCCGTAATCCAGAGGGGTTGGCAGGTATTACGGATTTCCATTAGGCGCGACCCTGGAACACCTCTCTCGTATTCTCTACATAAATACATCTACGCATAAGTATTTTTACTGTGGCGTTCTGTCTGATGAGTTGGTAAGCAACTGGCTCGATAATCCTTCCTACGAAAGTTCTGGTTCAATGCACCCATTATTATTATGGTCGCAAAATTACCCGACAAAATACCTTCCTTGTCTTAAAACGTCAAGTCGTCAAGATACAAAGTAGGTTACAACACATCTGTCACCGAAAAAAAATGTCTTCAACCTTTCGCGAATTTAGAAATCCGAACAGAATTGAACCAATTTACATAGTCATAAATACATTTTGGCTGTCTCCGTCCGTCCGTGGGGTGAGAAGTCACCCCGAGGGTTTTTTCACCTCCCCAAAGATAAGACATGTCTCCACTTGACAGATGTCGCTTCGTTCGCGGCTCACGTAAAACAAGTGAACGCGCTTTGTTGCCACTTTTCTGGGTGTCACTTGTTTTTTATTTGTTATTTTTATTATACTGCTTGCCATGTTCTAATAATACACAAAAAAATCTATATATATTTAAAATTTAAAACAGGTCTGGATTGTACACTTCAAGTTTATGAAAGAGACATCTTTAAACTTCAGCTTCAACTTTATGATGACAAGATGAAAGGAATGTAATAAAATGTGAAAAGAGAATCAAAGTTTGATTGTCAGTCACGCGTTTTTCTCTTAAAAAAACACAGACGGACAGAATTCAAAACACAAAACAGGAGGGAAAGCGCCACAATAGTTCAAAAATAAATAAATAATAAAAAAAACCCTTGTATCTTAGCTATAAAATTCAAAATTGAATATAATAAAAATAACGTGTAACGTGGCTAGAAGAAGTTTTAACTTCAAACATCATATCGGCCTCGTCAAAATAAGATGGCCGATAGTTTCAGAGTGATATCCAAATTCTAAACACGTATCTTCATTTTTGATAGAAAGATATTTTTGTCATACATGATTATGTTGACCAATAAATACTTTATCGTTACGGTACTTCCAAAACCTCCGCTACGCTGCACTAAATCTCGGAATTTCATCCAGGGGATTCAACATCACATCAACCAACTTGCTAACTAAACAACACTGGCTATTTCATAATTTATCACTTCACACTGAGAAGGGTATGCGATTTTACAAGATCACCATTCCATCTTATTCCACATCATCATTAATTTAACAGCCTTACACCGAAACATGGACACAAAGGCGATCCCACAACCCGCTACCAGACACCGAAATTCCCATATTTGCTTTACGTTAAACAAAAAAATATCAAACTTTTGTCATGAATACGTCTTTGGGGCTTGATAAATGATGACGCGCGAACCGGGACCCGGGAACTTGGGCAATGAATAAGAAAACAAACAGGACCATATCGCTAATGATACGTCTAATGGTGCTGAATAATTGTCGTTTACTATAAGCTTTAGTACAATACCGTTAACTCTCCCTACAGCTCAACAATGACCTGTTTGCTTTGCGACAAATGACCAGTTGCACAAGCTGTCGCGACATCATCAATTATCATTCGAAATATCGATCGCTGGACACGGAAGAAGGAAGCGAACCAGTAAATATAACCTCTACTAAACTATAAACCTCAACGGGGCCATACTACTAAGACGAAAAAAGTTAAGAAACTAGCGGGTTGGTAGAAAAAAATAATTCACAATTTTTCACTTGCAACAACTGATACTTGCCAGTAAAATAGCCTTTTTATTATATGGAACCCCGTTTCTTAGCATGCTTTATTTGAAACGTTTGTGTGGAGGATTGAATTAATTCTTTGAGGTCAAGCTTAGCCGAATTCACTCAACCAATGATCATAGAATTCGTCAATTTTCATTCATTCAAAATTCAAAGATCAATATTCTTATCATTTCAGCCGATATTCCTTTACTGCTTGATGGTCACAAAGATCGCTTGGTGGGCTCCCGCAACCTTGACCAGACCATCGGTCAGGAAGCCTGAATGTGGCCACCACTCTAAGACCTTTCGGCCATCCGTTCTACGAGCAATGTGTCCGGCCTATCGCCACTTATGTGGATATACACAATATTCTCATGTGTAAAATTATTTATCAGTACAAAATAATACAATATTTTAATGATTTAATATCGCCGTTACCTTAGTAAATTTTTACGGAACTTTGGAATTCGCTGATTTAGAGTCGCATGTGTCTAATGTCTTATCTCGCTTCGCTATTACTTCAAGCTGTTAAAATTAAAGTACAAATACGCTTTCCATTGCCGTTTTATAACTCCAGCTTATTCTGAGTCGGAAAGAAAAGTGTAATGTATACGAATGAAGATGCGAGTTTAAAGTGCAAAAGACCACGTGCGGAAATGCTGTCGCTCTTATTGTGAAGCGAAACGGCGAAAGTTGTCATCAAATACGCATCCTCGTAGGGCGGGAATCAGTTTTAAAAGCCATTAGGATGGGTGGGCGAGGTGGGTGTCGTAGGGCGTAAGGGGGGTGTAATTAGAGTGCGTTAATATTTAACAAGTGCGGTGGAGATTAACGCAACTCCGGCCCATCTGCGGCCAAACACCTCCTGTGACTCCGCGCCTTTAAAAAAGCCACTTTGTGCCGTCGCATCGTCAAAAATTAATTATGTTGCGTCCCGCTCTTTAAAAAAGATATTTTCGACTAGACTTAATAGCTTTGTAATACGTTGACTTAGTTACGAGTTAGTCTTTTATGGATGGACCTTTAGATAGCTCTCTTTTATATTAAAATGTCTCTGTCCTCTACATATTTTTCAGTCTTAACAAACGTTCTACAGGCAGAGGGAAGGACTGAATTTAAAAAATCGCAACCAAAATTGAGAAAGAATCATCGAAAATAATTTAGCAAAAACATTAGCTTGGGTAACCTGATTTTAATTCGTTACTGCTAATCCTCCCGTAAAAAATATTTAAATAAAATTATTAGCTAAAAATAAATTGTAATAAAAATATGATGTAGTAATTTTACCGCCAAGTGTGGGACCAAGGTTTTCAATATTAATATTCAGATTAAAGATACGAGTGAAAGAAAAACATGGCCGTGGATCTCTTGAGTGTAATCCTTTCGAATCCATTCTGTGCGCAATTAGAATTAGCGGAAGATGTGGCATCTGCGGGTTAACTAATGGCCAATGCATTATTAAAGCCCGTAGCACGCCGTAGCCCGCTGCCAGCCCGCCGGCAAGGGTTGGGGACAGATTAACTTGTCACGCATTAACATTGCTCCAATTATTTTATCCAACTTGGACAATTTTCATTACATATTCTTATATTTAAATAATATTAGTGTTAGGACATTGGAACGTCCACAGTCCCCCGTGACCATGAGCGCTATAGTACTAGCACCGTCGGGAACAAAAATGTCGAAAAAAATTCTTGTATTTTGGTAAACGTAGTATACCAATACAATAATATTCATAAAATAAATATTAAATAGAATTAAAACTTTGACTATTCTTAACATTATTAATGTTTATCCTTAATATAAATATGCTTGCAATTAATTACGATTGAATATACAAAAAAAATATTTCGTAATATTATGCAAATCCGTCTTCCCATGTTCCGTCGTCGTTAGATGACCGCGCTACCCACGGTGGAGGTATGAGAAACTTTTGCAAACCAATCAGTCATAGTCCGGGACTTCCGGGACGCAGATTACCATAGGCAAAAATCACAATGGCCGACTCAAAAAGTTAATGGACGGTCCGTGCATAATTTTAAGTTGGAACACAAAAGGGTTAAACAAAGGTGTTGCCGTAAAAAGGTTTATTAATGTCATAGATGAATCATCAGGACGCACCGTTAGACCGGTCGCGACCAGTTACAGTCTATTAAAAAGTTTTAGTTTTTAATCTGTGGCACGACGCGGTGGCGCGAAAATGATTTATCCTTTCACGTTTATTACTATCTTACAATTTCTAAGCGCGTTAATTTTATTACAAGATCGATTGAATCGATTTTTCAAACCATCGTTTTTCATGTTAACGCGTCGTCGTGAAATATTTCTAGTTAAGATTTTATCTCCGTAAATACCGAAATGTCACTGTTGTACACATATTTTTGTCTTATTTTTTTCACACGACGTTTATTAATCTTGTGCTATGACCAGAATTATCGCTTAGACTAATGATTGAAGAAAAAATAAATAAATACAATTATATTCTAAAAATAAGAGGCTCTTGGAATGTTTTTTTTTTAAGATTCCCGATATGTATTCTCGCGACAAAATTAGCTCTCTTTTTTTAATCCAAAGAGATGAGAAAGACAGGATACGACAGCAATCGCCCCGTTTTATCAAGCTTATTTAACCCTAATAATGTCACAGGGCATCAGGTGATCCGCTAGTTCATTTATCACATTTGTCCATGTCAAAAAACTTCAATAATGCGACGTAAACGTTTAGTTTTCGTCGCATTATTAACGCACCAATAGAATCTGTTGCACGTACCGACCAACTCGACCGGTGAAATACCACGAAATACCCGAAGATAGGCGAGAATTAGAAGTATGCTTCTGCGTTTCGTCTAAAGTGTGAGGTGCCTCAGTTCTCTTCCATTCACACCTTTCTTAATAACGATAGGATGGTAAGGGGAAGAGTATTGGATAGGGGGGATATCCTTTTTCATCTCTATGCTCTGTCCCCTGCTCTGTCCTTTCAAAATCAAATAAAAAATTAGACTACCTACTTAAATGGTAAATTTCTAGGCTACGCTTTTAGTTAATACCGTCGCAAAAGCTTCATTATTTACTGCGCTACTAGCCGCATCATGTCATCAAATGCCGGCGATATCAAGTATCATTATAATAAGCAATTAGGCACGCAAAACCAGTATAACAAGACCTGTTTTCATAATTAACTTCATAAGTGTCTCGACAGTTTCAGATGCCAAACTATATCGGTCGTCTTCGAAGGGGGTATGAAGGTATAAAGAAGGGCTATTTGTTTTCTGCCGTCACCTCGCAGTTGTTAAACAAACAATGGTTAATGTAAGGAGACTTTTGTGAGCTTCCCATAGTTCCCATTGTCACTATTGTCACCTATATGCCCCATTCCAAGCCATTGTTTTTTTTCTACCGTCTTTTGTGTACCGCAGTTTACAGCGGCATGTCCAGTTCTTTTTTTTTCAGTAAACGGCTGGTAACTTTGTATATGCATAATCCTAAAATTATGGTAATACCACAGACAATGTATTAATTTTTATTAATATTTTGTCTTGTAGTTGGCAGTGCAATCGGGCGGTTAAGGATTCAAATCCTTGGCAGCTTGTTTTAGTACTTATATTTTCGAATATTTGCTTTCTTAGTCACTGTCCTAGTTTAATACTGGTTGCATCGCTTTCTATTTTGGTTTTATCATCTTAATGTATTATTATTCTAGTTTCTCTGGTTTGAGTTCTCATTTAAATTAAAAAAAAAAAACGATTTCGTAGAATAAACCTTAATGCGTTCAACGTTGATTTTATTGTTTAGGAAACAGTTATAAGTCGTTTATTATTTATATAAATTGATAAAAACAAGATAGTTGAATATCACATAGAAACCAGTGATAGAGCCCCCAACAACATCTGTTGCACGAATGGGCCGGCTCGACCGGTGAAATACCACGACCTCACAGAAAACAGACGTGAAGTAGAAGTACTCTGAGTTTCACCTGATGAGTGACATGTCGGAGGCCTAATTCTAGTCCTCTTCCCCTTGCCACCCTTTCCTCATAAGGATAGGACGGTAACGGGAAGAGAATTGGACGGGGAGGTGGTTAACGGGGAAAAGGAAATATACTTTTTCCTGTCTTTTAAAGGTAGGCGACGCATCTGCAACACATTTGATTGTTGCGGATGTCTATGGGTAGCGCTCACTTAACATCGGGTCGCTTGTTCGTTAGCCACCTTATTCCATTAAAAAAAAATAGAAACCAAAAATGACATAGATCTTAAGAATTCTTATAATTCTGATTCTTCTTTATAGCTATATGTTCAAGTCTTTATACTACTCAAGCTTATTAACATACGCTTTAATAATAATGAGCTGGAGGCCAATGTAGACGGGGTCAAAAAACTTACTAAATAGTGAAAAAATAAATAATTAACATCAATAAATAACTGAGATAACAAACATGTCCTAAAACGCTCAAACACAGAGAATCCGTGATTTCCAAAATTTCTCTCGCAGCGAGACTCAAACAAAATGTCAATCAAGAGAACCACACAACTAGGGGCTAGAGGTCACCGATCATCTTCAAACGGAAAACAAAAATAATGAAACAGAACAGAAACGAAAAACCAAAGAAAAAACAACTTTAACAACAACGATCTTAAACAAAAGCGATTTAAAACTAAATTTACCAGCTGCAAAAATAAGTTTGTCGCGTCACCCGTTACATCTCCTTGTCTAGTTTTTTTCTACCTCTAAGCATTCGTGTCATTCCATCCAGTAAACAACACACAAAGGGGCCCAGTCACCATCCCTTTTTATTAATATCGGTGGCTGCCAACAAAAGGGGTTTCTGCTCATTATGTACAATAATCGGCGTTCAGGTGTTGTATTGTACGGAGCTGACGTAATGAGCTTACACCGGATAGTTTCCAATGAGCCGGACCAATTATATTAAATTTTATATGAACACAATTTAGCGTATCAGTTATTATATTTTTATCTATAGACATATAAACTACATCTGTACATGGTATATTGATGTAATTTATAATTTAGTTGCTAATTTTCAGGTTAGGATTAAAACAGATTGGTTAACGTTTTTAATGAAAATTGTGATTTGACGCTTCGGAGGTGTTGGGTTTTTGCCGATACCTTATCGATTCCAATATCAATTAATTAAGTTTCTTTTATATAAATTAGGATGGTAAACTGAAACGTAGTCATCATCTTCCTTCCCATCTATCTGGTGTCGGCACACATATCATCTTTCACACAATCCGTCCATACTTTCTTCTGTCTACCTATACTAATGTAACCATCCACGTTCATTCTCATTACTTCGCTATATTTCCTTCATCTCTCCGCATAACATCTCCATACCACGTTAACCTCTTGCTTCTCAATTTCTCTGTCACTGTCGCAACTATCATCTTTTCTATAGTGTAATTTACACTACATTTCAGTTTATATTACACTGTATAAATAGATACACCACAAACAATTTTCTAATACAAATATTTAATTCACTTTCAACCAAGATAATGGTTTTATAAATACATTATTCAAAAATAGACATAGTTTTATAAATACATATAATAAATATTCGAAATTGGATAAGGATTTCAAATTCTTGAGTAACGTACGTCCGATCAAAATGTAGTTGTTATAAAGGTTTTTTAGAAGTCGTGTCGTCACCGTTAGCATAGATATCGTCTAATAAGATCAGCTTTGCATAACATTCATATTATTTCTATAAATAATCTATAATTTGTAGAAAGTCCCAGCGTCCATCGATTCATATCGACTTAAGCTCCTCACAATTTTTCCATCTATTCGTTGTGAATAAATTATTCTCTGCGTAATGCAATTGAGTTAAATATTTTCTAAAACGCATTCAATATAATAAAATAGATGAGTTTTAGTTAGATTCGAATCTTATACTTTATCATGTATTACATCAATCGATGTTTATTATTTACTTAAATCTATTGAACTAAATTTACGTATTAATATTCTCTATAAACATATTTACTTACTATCAATTTTAAATCACTTAATCATAACTAGTATAAGCTTTCGAGTTTTTTTAACTCTAGGGGTGTTGACAGAGATAGAGAACTTTATACAATTTACAATGTGACAGGAAATGAACCTATCATCGTTCACTAACCACCAGCCAGACCCAAAAACAAACATTTGTGATTTCTATTTATCTCGATTGGAGATCGATCCCAAGACCTAACCCATTATAATAGGTGTTCTAACTATTAAGTCCGGAGTCATCGATACTATATGTTTAGTATTAGGACCTTTGCATCGTTTGCGCGGACAAGAGACGTTGAACGCGATTAGGACGCATAGCGAACGAAAGACGTCGATGTACTTACTGTGTATCACCACAAATGCGACATCAAAAACGCACGTGCGCACAGGCACAAAAAACGTTGTGTGCCCAAAAATAAAATGTTTCTAACACCTGTATATCCAACGATTAGAAAGATACATAAATCACAGCATTACAAATAACAAAAAATATCTATACAAAATTCATGAGTAAAAAATGTATAATATCTTTTCAATTCATCCCTCATCTTGTTTATAAAGAACACGTTAGTCGCGTGCTGGTCTTGTGTCGTATGGAGATGTTGCCACTGACCCCGGCCACCTCGAGGGAAGCTGGAACTCTGGTCAACATCGCAACAAATTGTCATGTTAATCTGACAACGCACACGCGCCTTAAAAAACTTATTTATGGTAATAGCAATGGCAACACACCTGCAGTATAATCTATGATTACGGAGAAATAAATTATGAAGTAAAATAATTAATTTGTTTATTGGCAATTGAATTTAAAATGTTATGAAATGAATTATTTGTAATTATTTTTATTTCAAAAATTTAATAACGTTCATGTAATGTCAAGAATTCAATACTTTTTTATTTTCCTTGTTGGCTGGCGTCCGAATTACAAATTTTGTTTTTTACATATAAAATAAAGAATTCTCACGAAAATAAAACTATTTTTATTAATATATAATAATTTGCCTTTAGAAAATTAACTTAGCCTTACCTTAGAAGTAGTGGTAGGTTATGTTTGTATTTTTAACTTGCAATTTACCTACGCCGGACACAAACAGCGAGTAAATATCTTATTTCTTAAAAATGATAAAGAAAATTTAATTCTTATAACGGAAAAGAAGGTCTTAAGTCATTACCAAAAGGTCATTTTTAAATTCAAACCCCGGGGTCAACTCAAAGATAACACAACAGGATTTCTAAGTTGATAATTTTATGGGAACCCCAATAAGTAATAATTCATAAGCATCGGACATCGGACCTCTGTCCGGTGCTCAAAATCAATATGAACGGTACCCGTTAGGTAGCCCTTAGGGTGAGATCCGCCATTAATACGAACATGCCGGCAAAAAGGGCGTAGTGTTCGCCCTTTCGAGACTAGAAACTCTACAAGGATAATAGCGGATAGTCTACACTCGTTTAAGAATGATAAATTACCTAAATGGAGTCGGTATGTCCATTCCCACAGATATTAAAGCTCAACACAAAAGACAGACCCCTAACTTGAGCGGACTCACGCGGCGGTATTGAAAATATCGCAAAATACAAGGTCCTCATTGTTTGGACCGCATGCAAATCCTTTTGAGGGTTTTTGGCGGGAAATTGGAAAAGTTCTGACTTTGATGTTTTTTGTTTTTTCGATAGCTAATCCTCTTCAGTAGTGTAATATCACTTAAAGTGTCCCCATCTACTGGCAAACAATATTAATTAGAGTAATATAATGTTTTAAAATCCGTACGTTAAATTACGTAAAAAATAATCATTGGACATTTTGAAATTTGATATAACATTAAAATATTTAAAGTGATTTTGTGCGTTTGTTAACGTAACAAAAAATAGATTTAGATTTCCGATTCCAGGTGACCGAGAGGATTAGAACTTGGAGCGATCTGTAAGCTGGAGAAGCAGAAAAGGCGGATCTCGAGAGGGGTTCTCCATCTAAGTAAACGCCAAATTTAGACAGTTGTGTCGACACACACTGGTCACGGCTATTTTTATCGACACTTTTCAATATAGGAAGGTCTAATAGTTTTCTATGCATGAATTCGGAAAAGTGTAATGGCCGCCATTGTAAGTGACGTTTGTGTGTTTGTTTACAAAAATTGTATCCTGATGTGGAATAAATTATACATTAATGACAGCTTTAACTCTTTGCTTTTATATTATTTTTTTATAATATTAAAGTATACAAAATAAATATACTATACTATGTTACTTACATGTGTTGTATATGAAAAATGTCGCCAAGAGGTCTGACTCTACTGTTATCTGTTGTCTGATTGCAATCAGTTTAATTCAATCAGCTAAGAGTGTGGCCACCAACCAAGTGGGCAACGGTGACAAATGATGGCCCTGACGTCACGTCTCCCCGCGGCCAGTTGACGCTAATGAAACTATTATACGAAATTACTGCAGTACGACACCGACGGCTTTTGTGACGTGACGTATGACAGACAGGAATATTTATTATTTAATTTTCCAGAAAAAATGTTTAAAAAATGTAAATATATAAACAGCAAAGATCCAAACGACAGATAGATATATGTACACTAGCAGCGAATACAGACCATACGTTTTGAAGCACGCGCTTTGGCAACGCGCCTTTTAAGAACCATCGAGTCATGTACAACCGTCTATAGTTTGTGTCAAATCATGATGGAAATTTTGTAAACAAAAAAACGTCACTTACCAAACATGGCGGCCATTACAATGTTTATACTTTCATCGGAAATGTAATTTTTTGAAGTCGTGAGATAAAGTGAAATTGCACAATATCGATAGGTAATGTTATAAGGTAATGTGAGAAAAAGTTGTTTTTCCAAAATACATATTTTATAATTCACTAATCTAATATACTAAATCTACGAATTTTAGTTTAAAAAGGTAAGGTATATCTTTTGTTTACAAACATTCTATCTTGTTTTGGAACAAACTATTCAACCGTGCACGTCCAAAGTGAACTTAAGCTTTAGTTTAAGTTACACAAATGCAAGCAAGCGGATAGTTCTTAGAACACGCGTTACCAAAGCGCCTAAAGCGCCTAGTGTGTACCCGCTGTAAAATAATCACATAAGTAACTTTATACATAAATATTGTAAGTAAAATTTGACCAAACACTTAATGATACTAAATATAACAATTCACAAGTTAACAGTACACAAAAAACAAATTCAAAGGTATTTTAAGCTCCCAGGTTCAAGCCTTTTGATGTGCTATAGGCGGTGTAACGAAAAGCCGATCTAAAGATTACCGCACAATACATCGACCGACTATCCACTGCATCAATATACATGAAAGGCAAAAATGGATGGAGCAATATTGATTCAGCTACCAACGAGATCAAAAATTTCATACTGCCGACGGCAAGGCAAATCGCATTCTATCCGGGGATTATCTCAGGTTATCTACAATCTATCTAGCTTTTACTATATAACTGATGTATAAGACTGGGAATAACTTAACATCATTATTCATTGATGCTTTTGTTTGTATTGTTCATGATAGTTCCGATTATAAACGGGCAATGGTTTAAGTAGTATGAAATGTTATCGTTAGTAAACAGTAGGAGTAACAGTGCTTCGATGAAGAGGAAGCGTGATCGAGATTGTGTAAGCTATTTATGCAGAATTTTAGCCTTACTTAGATACCGAGTCATTTCATGTAATGCTATAAATACAGTTGAACCTTTGTCATAATAAGTAGTGCATACGTTAATAATTCAAAGTCATTCTAATGTAAGTTAACAATTTATTTATTCCAAGGCACGTTACCAAAATTCAACATTACAACAATCATTGCTGATTAACCCAGTCGAGACCAGAGTTTACTAAGCCTTACAGTTTAAGTTAAACTATATTTTTTTGTCGTTAAACATACTTAATTACTTTTATTCCTAAAAAAAATATTTTGCATGTTATAGAAAAAACTGTAGATATAAATAGTAGGGGTAGTACATCCCAGAAAAACTTATATCGATCAGATTAGTGACATAAAGAAAGGATCGCCTTTCTTATATCGATAAAGAGTACCCGTAACCGACGAGTTAATTATGCGAAATAGTGTTTGAATATAGCAGAAGTGAGAGGAGTGCTAGGATCGTACGAAATGGATCCGTAATCTCTGCCTACTCTTCTGGACTATGGGCTTGAATGGTTATGTAATAGATAGCATATGTAAAACTGGCCAATAATAAGCCAGATTACTCATCAAACAGGCTATGTTGACCAAAAATAATAATTTACAGCATTGGATATTTATCTTTATATTATTTGCGTGCCACAGTTCAATAAACGTTATTCAATTAAACAGTAAGCGTACTTTGTAGACCTCAGAGTCCAACTTAAATAATAAATAACTTAACACTCCAGCGGGAAATTAATAACTTTAGCTTAGTTCAATAACTTACAGACCGTTTTGCGATCCGACAATGTAGATACCCATGGCTAGAGGTGCAATTCTATAGACCTCAAGTATTTAATATTTTTTACAGCTTGAATTTACCAACTCTCTTACCATGCAGAGAGTTGAAGCTTGGCAACTTGCAACTTAAGCTTAACATTATGCTCGTGTAACACAGACATAAAATACAATGCATTCCGCCTTATTCGCTACTACCGCCCGATTTCTGAAGAGTTTTTTTTTTTTTAATTTAATACTCCTGTCAAGTTAGATGTCATGATAAATCGATATCATTTTCTAAAAGAAAAACAAGTTGATTATTCTTCTGAAATTAAATTTGATTAGACATTTGACAGCTGTCTAGTTAATTTTTGCAATTGATCAGCCTTTCAGAAACTGGCTGTACTTAAGTGCTACAATTTACAATATGATAACAGCCGGGATAGATGACCCCAGAGATTTTTTAAAAATACATTAACCTAAATTATATACAATAACTTCACATTTAGCTATACATATTTTAATTGCAGAAGACAGGAGTGTCGTCTGATGTGTGAAGAGCTGAAATCCTAATTCTTCTTCCCCTTCCCATCCTCCCCTCATTAGAAAAATATGGGAAGGGGAAGAGTATTAGACGGAGGAGGGGATGGATAGCAAAAGGAAATATCATTTTTTTATATTTATCCCTCATCTGTCTATTAAAAGTAGACAACGCTGCTGCACTTAATGCTTGCTGCAGATGGACTTAATATAAGGTGAACAGCTTGCTCATTTGCCACTATTTAGTTTAGTCATAAATCTTTATTCTATTTCTTCTCTTTATTCTATGAGAGGTTTGAAAGTGACGTGTAGGTGATGTTAAGAGTCGTACTTAACGGTTAGATAATAACTAAGTTTATATCATCAAGTGAAACAGCTATTCTGTTAAATTTAAAGCCAACTTAAACCGGACCGCCATTAATAGTTATCGATTGAAAACCGAGTGTCGTTTCAAGCGACCACACTCGAAGCGAGTACGAAGCGATAACTCATACTATATCCGACACCTTTATAAACCAATTTATTACATTGACACGTATACATTGCCGTTCAACAAAGTACGTGAGCTTACTCTTCGCATTTTGAAGCAGCAATGGTGCGTGTACATTGTTCTGAATGTTTTTATTTTGTAGGGTAAAGTGACACGTTGTCGACCGGGCTATTAATCTACACGCTTTATTTATTCGCCCGCTGCGATCTTGTCGTATCGCAACCACTTTGCAAGTTAATATCGCGGCTTTCATTCTAACATGTTTTATTACGCCAACTGATTTATTCTACATTTAACTTCTTCGATTTATTTTAAAGTATTTAATAGGTTTTAATATTTTTGAACAAATAACATTCATACGAAAACATGCAACAAGTAGCCAAGTACTGGTATCATAAATTGGTATTGTGTAGTCTTATGTAAGAGCAGATAGATTTTTGTTAATAGATATTACACGAAAGACAGTATGTATGTTCAACTATACGATTCGTAGCTAGATAAACTTTATTAAATAAAATAACAATATTAGCTTTTGTAGGTACATACGTACTTAACATAATAATCGAAAGGTGGATTGAAACGTAGAACATTACGTTTCGCAGTTCCCACCATAAGTCCTCTCTCTCTCTTTGTCTACAAAGATCGAAAGTATACCTATTGAAATTAATTTTAATATGTACAGACGAGATGCAAAATAAGATAAATAAACATGTAATAACAGTTATGATCGCAATATATTTAACTATTCATTATATTTAGGAATATACTATTCAAAGGCGATATTTAGAATACCCATAACCGAGAAATTGGGTATTCTATATATATATA